>CM049831.1:27767029-27959529 GCA_027422435.1 Schizopygopsis pylzovi
ATACACTTGATTGGCTCTATGTCTCTCTCTCCTCTCCACCTGTAACTTGTGTGTGGTGAGCGCATACACTTGATTGGCACTTTGAGTCTCTACACCTGTAGCTGGTGTGTGGTGGGCGCATACACTTGATTGGCACTATGACTCTCTCCTCTCCACCTGTAGCTGGTGTGTGGTGAGCACATACACTTGATTGGCTCTATGTCTCTCTCTCCTCTCCACATGTAACTTGTGTGTGGTGAGCGCATACACTTGATTGGCTCTCTGTCTCTCTCTCCTCTCCACCTGTAGCTGGTGTGTGGTGAGCGCATACACTTAATTGGCTCTATGTCTCTCTCTCCTCTCCACCTGTAGCTGGTGTGTGGCGAGCGCATACACTTGATTGGCTCTATGACTCTCTCTCTTCTCCAACTGTAGATGGTGTGTGAAGAGCGCATCCACTTGATTGGCTCAATGTCTCTCTCTCCTCTCCACCTGTAGCTGGTTTGTGGCAAGCGCATACACTTGATTGGCTTTACGTCTCACTCTCCTCTCCACATGTAGCTGGTGTGTGGTGAGTGCATCATTCACTTGATTGGCTCTATGTTTCTCTCTCCTCTCCACCTGTAGCTGGTGTGTGGTGAGCGCATCCACTTGATTGGCTCTATGTCTCTCTCTCCTCTCCACCTGTAAATGATGTGGGGTGAGCGCATACACTTGATTGGCTCTATGACTCTCTCTCCTCTCCACATGTAGCTGGTGTGTGGTGAGCGCATCCACTTGATTGGCTCTATGCCTCTCTCTCCTCTCCACCTGTAACTTGTGTGTGGTGAGCGCATACACTTGATTGGCTCTATGTCTCTCTCTCTCCTCTCCACCTGTAGCTGGTGTGTGGCGAGCGCATACACTTGATTGGCTCTATGTCTGTCTCTCCTCTCCACCTGTAGATGGTGTGTGGCGAGCGCATACACTTGATTGGCTCTATGACTCTCTCTCCTCTCCACCTGTAGCTGGTGTGTGGCGAGCGCATACACTTGATAGGCTCTATGACTCTCTCTCCTCTCCACCTGTAGCTGGTGTGTGGCGAGCGCATACACTTGATTGGCTCTATGACTCTCTCTCCTCTCCACCTGTAGCTAGTGTGTGGTGAGCGCATACACTTGATTGGCTCGATGACTCTCTCTCCTCTCCAACTGTAGCTGCTGTGTTGTGAGCGCATACACTTGATTGCCTCTATGACTCTCTCTCCTCTCCACCTGTAGCTGCTGTGTGGTGAGCGCATCCACTTGATTGCCTCTATGACTCTCTCTACTCTCCACCTGTAGCTGGTGTGTGGCGAGCGCATACATTTGATTGGCTCTATGTCTCTCGCTCCTCTCCACCTGTAGCTGGTGTGTGGTGAGCGCATACATTTTATTGGCTCTATGTCTCTCTCCTCTCCACCTGTAGCTGGTGTGTGGTGAGCGCATACACTTGATTGGCACTATGACTCTCTCCTCTCCACCTGTAGCTGGTGTGTGGTGAGCGCATACACTTGATTGGCTCTATGTCTCTCTCTCCTCTCCACCTGTAGCTGGTGTGTGGTGAGCGCATTCACTTGATTGGCACTATGACTCTCTCCACCTGTAGCTGGTGTGTGGTGGGCGCATCCACTTGATTGGCACTTTGACTCTCTCCACCTGTAGCTGGTGTGTGGTGAGCACATACACTTGATTGGCTCGCTGTCTCTCTCTCCTCTCCACCTGTAGCTGGTGTGTGGTGAGCGCATACACTTAATTGGCTCTATGTCTCTCTCTCCTCTCCACCTGTAGCTGGTGTGTGGCGAGCGCTGTAAAGGAATTTTCCTTTCTGGACAGTAATCAAACAGTGAGACATAGATTCAGATGTATGTATTATATGTTTTCTTCTCGTAGTTAGATAAGCATTCTTTGTGTGATGATTTACTATGATTGAGAAGTAATAGAGGTAAGGAAACGCAGATGGTCAAGGGGGCATTTGCCTCCCTTTTCTGTATAACCATCAATCGGTAAACAAACTGGTATCTTTCCCTCTAGAGGAGGGAAGGAGGAGGCCTTGGAAGGAAAGGACTATAAAACAGACCAAAACTGCTTTCCCTTAGCTCTCTTGCTCGCTCTCTTGCTCTCTTGCTACTTCTTATCTCTGGCTCTCTGGCTCTCTTCTTCTCTCTATCTCTCTCTGTCTTCCCTCACTGACTTAGCTCATGTGTATTAGTTGTGACGAGGAGATCTTCTCTTGCAAGAGAATAAACACTTTATTATTATAATTTGGACTCAGAGTGTCTCTTACTCAGTGAGATGTTTGTTAGAAAGAAATTGCCACAACAGTTTGGTGTCAGATAGTGGGATTCCTTGGACGTGACTTCTGGACCTGACAGCGGACGGAGGCTGATCACCTTGGAGCTGAAAAGTTCCAACCCTACCTCGCAAAAAAGATTCAGAGACGAGGGACCGTTCCGCTGTTGGGACCTGAGGGATCGACCACTGGAATCAAAAAGAACCCAGGTGGCACAAAACGACATCTCTGGTAAGAAACAATTAAATTCAATTTAATTAGGGTGAAATTCAGTTTAAAGAGTGAAATTGAACCATATTGGCTGAGATTTGTTTCTGTGGTAGAGTAATCTGGGCACGAACGTTCAGATTAGGTAACCTGAGATTAACTTGAGATCTGTACGGATCAAGATAGGTTTCAAACAGGTACCGAGGACTCTGGGCACGAACGTTCAGATAGGTAACCTGAGATTAATTTGAGATCTGTACAGATCAAGATAGGTTTCAAACAGGTACCGAGGTTAATTGGGGTTAGGAAAAATCGAAAGATTTTGATAAATCACAATTAAGAGGGCACTAATAGTGCAACCCGACCCGATTGCGGGATAAGAGAAAATCGGATCTGCTGGAGACGTTTAGCAGATTAAAGAAGCGTGCGCGAGCAAATCCACGGGAAAGCAGAAGACAGCCAGTATGGGGATATCTCAGAGCAAGTTTGTGAAATATGATACACCGGTGTACTACCAAATGAAAAAACATTATGGTCAGAAATGTATGCAAGATATTGAAAAATTAATCAAGCATCATGATTTTCCCGAAGAGGGAACATTGAGTCTCACAAAACTGAAAGTGGTTTCAACAACCAGGTTGTTGTTGCAAATGTGTTAAACATGTATGTTAAAAATGTGAACAAACAGTAGATTGTTGGCTAAAGGAAGTAGATGGTTGGCTCAAGGAAGTAGATAGGAAGGGAAAAAAAGCAAGTGCAGAAAGTTAGCAGGAAGGAAAAATGAAAAGTGTGAAAGTCTATTTGTATGTGTCTGCACGACCAGAACCGAATGACCCACAGTATGTTTGTGTTTCCCACATGAAAATACGGTGAGGCCGGCACCGCCAAAACACCCATCTACCCAATAGCCCAGCTGGATGCATTGAAATTCGCCCCGACCTCGACTGTTTCTCCGTCCAAGACAACCGCAGCGCGAGACGCTGAATGAACAAGCACGAGCAGCGCGAGTGACAGAGGGGGAGACAGATGCAGCTGGCTGTTGTACAGATTAAAGCAGCACGAGCAGCGCACAAATGTGAACATGACTTTTCTGGCTGCACGGAGTGCAGGTTGTCCAAGAACCATGGACACTGGGCACAGGATTGTCCAGAGGCGCGTAAGGCGGATTGAAACGAGAGGAACGGAGAACAGGAGAGGAGAGGGCGGGTGACAGGCATTCAGCAAGCTACGAAAAAGGGAAGTAAAAATTTATTGACACACACACACAACACGCTCACATACACTGATTCAAATACCGCTCTGTGCAATGAAGACATGCTTGCAAACCCTTTATGTGTGATTGTAAGTTTTGAATAAGGCTATCTGCAATGAAGACATGCTTGCAAACCGTTAAATGTGTGACTGTTGAAGTTTTGAATAATGTTAGTTGACTGATGAATGTCTGAGAATGTACAAAAGTTTAGGGTTTTAAGGCTACAGAGATATCCCATGTTAGTTGACGGGACAATGATAGACTTTATGGTTGATTGTGAACCAAGAATGACGGATTTAGTGGTTGAAAGCACTTGAAGTCAGGGCATATCATTTCAGAAAATTATACTGTGCTGTTGAAATGTGAGACGGAGGGGGGGCAGGGCATTGAAACATGCATTTTTGTGCTCTGAAACCTGTCCGGTTCCGTTAATGGCCAGGGATCTAATGTGTAAATTAAATCTGAAACTCACTGCTGGCCCGTTTGGGATTTACAGGAGAGGAACAGCAGATGAGAGATTCTGATTGGGCACAAAAGATTTTGAAATTGGCAAAGATCGAACAGTATCAGTATCAGTATCAATGAATTACATTCATTGATATATGCATATATCAATATGAGGAAGAGTGGATTAACGGGGCAGAAAATGTTTTTGACAAGGTTTAATAAGATTTTCTGGAGTGAAAATGTGTGTGCGCTTTCGGCATTGCCTGTCAGAAAAACAAATTCAGCTGTATTTGATAACAGGCCAGTCTGCGCCTCACTTATCAGTAATCAAGGCCACCGAACAGAAATGGGAAGAAATAGGCCTGTTTGTGAGAAAATGTCTTTCTGCCACAGATTGGATTGAAAAACCAAACGGGCAGAAACACAGTAGAAATGCAGGTGTTTTTATGGAGGAATGTGAGTTTGATGTTGCCGTACAGAGAACTGTGACTGCTATTGTCAGGAATGTAATGGAGAAACATGAGCACGGATCTATTTCTGCCACAGACATTCATCCTGTCCTGGCAGAAATACCTCCAAAATTGTGGGCAAAACACAAATATGATGTTGGGTTGATTAAAGGTTGTGAACCAGTTGTAATCACTCCAAAGTCTGATTGCAGGCCATGTCCATCGCAATGTCCCCTGAAGAAGGAGGCATTGAGAGGGATACAGCCGGTTTTTGAGTCTCTCCTGAAGGAGAGAGTAATAATTCCCTGTCATGATTCTCCAGTGCGAACTCCTATTTTCCCCGTAAAGAAGATAACATCTAACACAAGTGAACCAGTCACGTGGCGATTTGTGCAGGATCTGCAGGCTGTAAACTCAGCCGTTATTGCAAGAGCTGCCCGCGTACCTAATCCATACACAATTTTGTCACAAATTCCGCAAAATGCAATGTATTTCACTGTGGTTGATTTGGCCAACGCTTTCTTTAGCGTCCCAGTGGAAGAAAAAAGTCAGTTTTGGTTCGCGTTTGATTTTGACAACAAAGGGTACACGTTTACCAGGTTGTGTCAGGGCTATTGTGAGTCTCCGACGATTTACAATGAAGCGCTCAGACGGAGCCTTGAACCATTAACTCTATCGAGCGGAACGGCGCTATTGCAGTATATAGATTATTTATTGATTTGTGCACGAGATGAGGTTACGTGCGTGGCTGACAATGTAACTCTCTTGAACCATCTGGCGAGAGAGGGTCACAAGGTCAGTCTGACAAAGCTACAGTTTTGTGCAGCAGGAAATAATTTTTTTTGGGTCACACTAACACTAAACAGTAAAGCTATCTCTGAGAAACGGATAAAAGCTATCAAAGATGTACCAAGACCTTTAACAAAGACAATTGTTATCATTCTTGGGAATGTGTGCATATTGTCGAACGTATATTCCAAATTATGCACTTCTTGAAAAGCCCTTGAGAGCCCTGACAACAGGGAAAGGGCTGAGGTCATGTGACAAGATTGAAAGGCTTTTTTTTTTTTTACACAGATGGTAGACGCAGTCTCCATGATTTTGCACGAACAGAGAACGTCACATTTATCAACAGCCCGATGGCTGAGGTATCACACGATTTTACTTGACATGCCAAATGTAACAGTGAAAAGATACACCACTGTTGTCTATCAGCAGGAACAGGTGTGTACACCACGTCCAGACCTGTTGGACACACCTTTAGAGAACTGTGACAATGTCCTCTTTGTGGATGGATCGGCGTCCAAAGATCCACAAACAGGCTTGAATAAGGTTGGTTTCGCGGTGACCACTGAATTTGAAGTCGTAAAGTCTGGCAAATTGCCATCAAATTATTCGGCTCAGGCAGCTGAATTGGTTGCTCTGACAGAAGCGTGTAATCTTATGGCAGACAAGTGTGTGACAATTTACACAGACTCGCGTTATGCTTTTGGGGTCACTCACGACTTTGGGGCGCTTTGGAAGCACCGAAGTTTTTTGAAGTCGGATGGACATCCGATATTAAACGCATCGCTTGTGTCTAAGCTTTTGGAGGCCATTCTTTTACCAGACAAGGTCGCGATCTGTAAATGCGCAGCGCACACTAACGATAAAAGTTTTATCTCCACAGGAAACGCGAGAGCAGACGCGGCAGCGAAGGCCGCGGCAGCACAGGAGACAAAAGAAACAACGTGTGCTTTGGTATCTGTGACTAACCCTGATATTTCCCCTTGTTTACAGAGTATGCAGTCTTTTTCCACAGGAGCGGAAAAACAACGATGGAGGTCGTCTGGCTGCAGTCTCGAGGGGGGTGTATGGATGAGTGTTGATGACATTCCTTGTTTGCCCAAACACTTCTTTCAGCATTATGCTAAGTTGACACATGGGTTGGATCATGTGTCAAAAGCGGGTATGATAATGCAGATGAAGGAATTATGGTTTACAAAGGGGTTTACAGTGGTTGCTGAAAATTTTTGCAAAAGATGTGTCACTTGTAAACACACACAATGAGGCTAGGGGAATAAAAACACCCTTGGCATCTCAACCAGCACCAGCAGGTCCATTTGAATATCTAATGATGGATTTCATCGAATTAACCCCTTGTGGGAAACAGAAACACTGTCTGGTGATGGTTGACATGTGGTCAAAATGGGTTGAGGCCTTCCCAACCTCAAAGAGTGAAAATAAATCTGAGCCCATTTGAAATTTTGTTTGGCAGGCCACCATTCATGGGCATAGAGGGGGGAAAACAAAGGCTGCCATCAACGGATGTGTGTGAGAATGACATGTTGAATTACTGCAAAGAAATGTCTTGTCTGTTGTCAAATATTTCTGTGCAGGTAAAAGCTGCCCAGGGGAAGGTTGCTGAGAGATTCCTGCACGAGGTCAGACCTGGTGATTTCGTGGTGATTCGTGATCACAGGAGAAAGAGCTGGAAATCGAAAAGGTGCTTCTGGTGACGCACACGGCAGTGAAGGTCGCAGAGAGGGCTACGTGGGTTCACGTTAACCATGAAGGAGGGTGCCGCCCATTGCGGAGGCGGAGCAATTGCTGGAGGAGGTTCAACGCGAATGTCAATAAATGCTAAGATCCAGTTTGAAAAACCCTTGCATTGCAGCTGTGTGTTTTAGGCGGAATCAGATATCAGCAGCAAGGAGGAGACAACTTTGATTGCGCAACCGGCATACGGGTGGACACTGTAATCAACAGAACAGATAAGACTCTTAGTGTTTCAAAGACAGTACTTTCTCACATTCTTTGGTCATAACAGCATCTTTTGATAAAGAGTAACTGAGAGAACGGAGCGTCCAAGACCGTGGCACCCATTCAGAGTAACAGGAATGTGTGGCCTGTATAAAACCACATGTATAATGACTTTGTTGTCAGTGACAATTTGCTTGGTAATACTACACTTCACAACAGGTCTGAAGGTGTTACCAACAGGAGATCAGACCAACAATATGATGACACAAGTAGCGGAAGTTACAGTGAAATGTGTTAATTGAGTTATGATGTTTCTATTTTTCTTCCTGAGGATGATTGATATGTAAAGAAGGTTAAAAGCAGCAGTTATCCGTGTACGAGAGGACGTACAAGGAGAGGGGTTGAAACTGAGGGATTTTCTACATACTTTTAATATTTACATTTTATATTACAGGAGTAACTCAACAGTGATAAATTGATATGTTTATTTCCTACTTTGAACTATACTTTTCCTTGTTTATACTATTGTGACTGAGGGTTCGGTCTAGGCCGAGAGTGCGACAGCAATGCCTGTCCATTTAGCCCGGCGATAGAATGAAATCTTTACTATGCTTGCTAAACATTTACAGCCTAAGCATTTTTCAAATTTTCAAAAAACTTACTTCACAGGTTCAAGAAGAGTGATCATTTATGTGAAAATCAGAGATGAAGAGTATAAGTGTGATGTAATGGCTTGAACTTGTATTTATTATTATTTGTACTATTATTATTACAATGTTTGATTAATCAGTTATCAGAGAATGATAAACAGAGAGGAATTGTAAAGGAATTTTCCTTTCTGGACAGTAATCAAACAGTGAGACATAGATTCAGATGTATGTATTATATGTTTTCTTCTCGTAGTTAGATAAGCATTCTTTGTGTGATGATTTACTATGATTGAGAAGTAATAGAGGTAAGGAAACGCAGATGGTCAAGGGGGCATTTGCCTCCCTTTTCTGTATAACCATCAATCGGTAAACAAACTGGTATCTTTCCCTCTAGAGGAGGGAAGGAGGAGGCCTTGGAAGGAAAGGACTATAAAACAGACCAAAACTGCTTTCCCTTAGCTCTCTTGCTCGCTCTCTTGCTCTCTTGCTACTTCTTATCTCTGGCTCTCTGGCTCTCTTCTTCTCTCTATCTCTCTCTGTCTTCCCTCACTGACTTAGCTCATGTGTATTAGTTGTGACGAGGAGATCTTCTCTTGCAAGAGAATAAACACTTTATTATTATAATTTGGACTCAGAGTGTCTCTTACTCAGTGAGATGTTTGTTAGAAAGAAATTGCCACAACAGCGCATACACTTGATTGGCTCTATGACTCTCTCTCTTCTCCAACTGTAGATGGTGTGTGAAGAGCGCATCCACTTGATTGGCTCTATGTCTCTCTCTCCTCTCCACCTGTAGCTGGTTTGTGGCAAGCGCATACACTTGATTGGCTTTACGTCTCACTCTTCTCTCCACATGTAGCTGGTGTGTGGTGAGTGCATCATTCACTTGATTGGCTCTATGTTTCTCTCTCCTCTCCACCTGTAACTGGTGTGTGGTGAGCGCATCCACTTGATTGGCTCTATGTCTCTCTCTCCTCTCCACCTGTAGCTGGTGTGTTGTGAGCGCATACACTTGATTGGCTCTATGTCTCTCTCTCCTCTCCACCTGTAAATGATGTGGGGTGAGCGCATACACTTGATTGGCTCTATGACTCTCTCTCCTCTCCACATGTAGCTGGTGTGTGGTGAGCGCATCCACTTGATTGGCTCTATGCCTCTCTCTCCTCTCCACCTGTAACTTGTGTGTGGTGAGCGCATACACTTGATTGGCTCTATGTCTCTCTCTCTCCTCTCCACCTGTAGCTGGTGTGTGGCGAGCGCATACACTTGATTGGCTCTATGTCTGTCTCTCCTCTCCACCTGTAGATGGTGTGTGGCGAGCGCATACACTTGATTGGCTCTATGACTCTCTCTCCTCTCCACCTGTAGCTGGTGTGTGGCGAGCGCATACACTTGATAGGCTCTATGACTCTCTCTCCTCTCCACCTGTAGCTGCTGTGTGGTGAGCGCATACAATTGATAGGCTCTATGACTCTCTCTCCTCTCCACCTGTAAATGATGTAGGGTGAGCGCATACACTTGATTGGAACTATGACTCTCTCCTATCCACCTGTAGCTGGTGTGTGGTGAGCGCATACACTTGATTGGCTCTATGTCTCTCTCTCCTCTCCACCTTTAGCTGCTGTGTGGTGAGCACATACACTTGATTGGCTCTATGTCTCTCTCTCCTCTCCACCTGTAGCTGGTGTGTGGTGAGCACATCCACTTGATTGGCACTATGACTCTCTCCACCTGTAGCTGGTGTGTGGTGGGCGCATCCACTTGATTGGCACTTTGACTCTCTCCACCTGTAGCTGGTGTGTGTTGGGCGCATACACTTGATTGGCACTATGACTCTCTCCTCTCCACCTGTAGCTGGTGTGTGGTGAGCACATACACTTGATTGGCTCTACGTCTCTCTCTCCTCTCCACCTGTAGCTGGTGTGTGGCGAGCGCATCCACTTGATTGGCACTATGACTCTCTCCTCTCCACCTGTAGCTGGTGTGTGGTGAGCGCATACACTTGATTGGCTCTATGTCTCTCTCTCTCCTCTCCATCTGTAGCTGATGTGGTGTGAGCACATACCCTTGATTGGCTCTATGACTCTCTCTCCTCTCCACCTGTAGCTGGTGTGCGGTGAGCGCATCCACTTGATTGGCTCTATGTCTCTCTCTCCTCTCCACCTGTAACTTGTGTGTGGTGAGCGCATACACTTGATTGGCTCTCTGTCTCTCTCTCCTCTCCACCTGTAGCTGGTGTGTGGTGAGCGCATACACTTAATTGGCTCTATGACTCTCTCTCTTCTCCACCTGTAGATGGTGTGTGAAGAGCGCATCCACTTGATTGGCTCTATGTCTCTCTCTCCTCTCCACCTGTAGCTGGTTTGTGGCAAGCGCATACACTTGATTGGCTATACGTCTCACTCTCCTCTCCACATGTAGCTGGTGTGTGCATCATTCACTTGATTGGCTCTATGTCTCTCTCTCCTCTCCACCTGTAGCTGGTTTGTGGTGAGCGCATCCACTTGATTGGCTCTATGTCTCTCTCTCCTCTCCACCTGTAGCTGGTGTGTGGCGAGCGCATACACTTGATTGGCTCTATGTCTCTCTCTCCTCCCCACCTGTAGCTGGTGTGTGGTGAGCGCATACACTTGATTGGCACTATGACTCTCTCCTCTCCACCTGTAGCTGGTGTGTGGTGGGCGCATGCACTTGATTGGCACTATGACTCTCTCCTCTCCACCTGTAGCTGCTGTGTGGTGAGCGCATACACTTGATAGGCTCTATGACTCTCTCTCCTCTCCACCTGTAGCTGGTGTGTGGCGAGCGCATACACTTGATTGGCTCTATGACTCTCTCTCCTCTCCACCTGTAGCTAGTGTGTGGTGAGCGCATACACTTGATTGGCTCGATGACTCTCTCTCCTCTCCAACTGTAGCTGCTGTGTTGTGAGCGCATACACTTGATTGCCTCTATGACTCTCTCTCCTCTCCACCTGTAGCTGCTGTGTGGTGAGCGCATCCACTTGATTGCCTCTATGACTCTCTCTACTCTCCACCTGTAGCTGGTGTGTGGCGAAGCGCATACATTTGATTGGCTCTATGTCTCTCGCTCCTCTCCACCTGTAGCTGGTGTGTGGTGAGCGCCATACATTTTATTGGCTCTATGTCTCTCTCCTCTCCACCTGTAGCTGGTGTGTGGTGAGCGCATCACTTGATTGGCACTATGACTCTCCTCCTCTCCACCTGTAGCTGGTGTGTGGTGAGCGCATACACTTGATTGGCTCTATGTCTCTCTCTCCTCTCCACCTGTAGCTGGTGTGTGGTGAGCGCATTCACTTGATTGGCACTATGACTCTCTCCACCTGTAGCTGGTGTGTGGTGGGCGCATCCACTTGATTGGCACTTTGACTCTCTCCACCTGTAGCTGGTGTGTGGTGAGCACATACACTTGATTGGCTCGCTGTCTCTCTCTCCTCTCCACCTGTAGCTGGTGTGTGGTGAGCGCATACACTTAATTGGCTCTATGTCTCTCTCTCCTCTCCACCTGTAGCTGGTGTGTGGCGAGCGCATACACTTGATTGGCTCTATGACTCTCTCTCTTCTCCAACTGTAGATGGTGTGTGAAGAGCGCATCCACTTGATTGGCTCTATGTCTCTCTCTCCTCTCCACCTGTAGCTGGTTTGTGGCAAGCGCATACACTTGATTGGCTTTACGTCTCACTCTTCTCTCCACATGTAGCTGGTGTGTGGTGAGTGCATCATTCACTTGATTGGCTCTATGTTTCTCTCTCCTCTCCACCTGTAACTGGTGTGTGGTGAGCGCATCCACTTGATTGGCTCTATGTCTCTCTCTCCTCTCCACCTGTAGCTGGTGTGTTGTGAGCGCATACACTTGATTGGCTCTATGTCTCTCTCTCCTCTCCACCTGTAAATGATGTGGGGTGAGCGCATACACTTGATTGGCTCTATGACTCTCTCTCCTCTCCACATGTAGCTGGTGTGTGGTGAGCGCATCCACTTGATTGGCTCTATGCCTCTCTCTCCTCTCCACCTGTAACTTGTGTGTGGTGAGCGCATACACTTGATTGGCTCTATGTCTCTCTCTCTCCTCTCCACCTGTAGCTGGTGTGTGGCGAGCGCATACACTTGATTGGCTCTATGTCTGTTCTCCCTCTCCACCTGTAGATGGTGTGTGGCGAGCGCATACACTTGATTGGCTCTATGACTCTCTCTCCTCTCCACCTGTAGCTGGTGTGTGGCGAGCGCATACACTTGATAGGCTCTATGACTCTCTCTCCTCTCCACCTGTAGCTGCTGTGTGGTGAGCGCATACAATTGATGGCTCTATGCTCTCTCTCCTCTCCACCTGTAAATGATGTGGGTGAGCGCATACACTTGATTGGAACTATGACTCTCTCCTATCCACCTGTAGCTGGTGTGTGGTGAGCGCATACACTTGATTGGCTCTATGTCTCTCTCTCCTCTCCACCTTTAGCTGCTGTGTGGTGAGCACATACACTTGATTGGCTCTATGTCTCTCTCTCCTCTCCACCTGTAGCTGGTGTGTGGTGAGCACATCCACTTGATTGGCACTATGACTCTCTCCACCTGTAGCTGGTGTGTGGTGGCGCATCCACTTGATTGGCACTTTGACTCTCTCCACCTGTAGCTGGTGTGTGTTGGGCGCATACACTTGATTGGCACTATGACTCTCTCCTCTCCACCTGTAGCTGGTGTGTGGTGAGCACATACACTTGATTGGCTCTACGTCTCTCTCTCCTCTCCACCTGTAGCTGGTGTGTGGCGAGCGCATCCACTTGATTGGCACTATGACTCTCTCCTCTCCACCTGTAGCTGGTGTGTGGTGAGCGCATACACTTGATTGGCTCTATGTCTCTCTCTCCCTCTCCACTGTAGCTGATGTGGTGTGAGCACATACCCTTGATTGGCTCTATGACTCTCTCTCCTCTCCACCTGTAGCTGGTGTGCGGTGAGCGCATCCACTTGATTGGCTCTATGTCTGTCTCTCCTCTCCACCTGTAGCTGGTGTGTGGTGAGCGCATACACTTGATTGGCACTATGACTCTCTCCTCTCCACCTGTAGCTGGTGTGTGGTGAGCGCATACACTTGATTGGCACTTTGACTCTCTCCTCTCCACCTGTAGCTGGTGTGTGGTGAGCGCATAAAGTTGATTGGGTCTATGACTCTCTCTCTCGTCTCCACCTGTAGCTTGTGTGTGGCGAGCGCACCGGTGCCGTTGTCCTGTGGCAGCCGTCGCATCATCCAAGTGGATGCTGCACACTGGTGGTGGTTGAGGAGAGATCCCCCCCCCCCCCCCCCGACATGACACAACAATACAACAATAAAGCGCTATATAAATGCATCATTCATTCATTCATAACTTCAGAATTTTCAAAATGCTTTGATTGAAACGTCTCGATTTGCTTCAAACTTCACCAGAATTATGTCAAGACACAGAAGATAACATTTTTCATATTAGTCGATATTAATAATTATCTCACACACTACATTTTGAATCTTTATATCTTTCAAGTTTAAAGGCAGATATTTGCTCCTTGGTGAAAGTTGTAGAAACCAGACAGTTGGCTGTGGTTTTAAATATCTCTTTATGATCAAAACATGACAAACACTTCACGTTTTTAAATTATTTACTCTTTTTCAGTCATTTTTCCTTAACAAAATAAATGTCTTGATAGAAAAATCTAATTAAGATAGTCTTCATTTCTGCATGTTCTAATGAGTGATATTGTTTCAAATCATGAAACATGTTTGTGTTGCCTCAGCCTTCAGCACAGTTTGGTCTTCCATAGTAGCATACATTTAGATCATGATAACCACAGTTAAAACCACACATATAGCACCTCAATGCCATAATAAAAATGTAACTGCATTGTTTCTGAGTATCTGTATAAACACAGTAGTCTAAATACATTTAGTATACATGCACAAACGCTATAGCTTATTCACAAAAAATATTGCAATTATATTCAATTTCTCCTTTAAAACATTTAATACATGTCTACATTAACAATACAATTCGATAAATATAATGGCGATTTGTAAATTGACTGTACCATTGAGCACACTGTTTCTCCTGTTTGTCAGCGCTGTTTCAGCTGGCTTCAAACTAGTTTAAATCAACGAGTCATTTGTGTTCTTCTGGATCTCACAGCGCTGGTTAGAGCTCGCATGACCGAGACTCATCAGTGAGTAAACGCATCTGCTCTAGTGAGCTTGCAACCGCTGCGCTGCCATTTGAACTTCGAGCTGAGCGGATAAACTGTCCGTGTGACACGGTTCAAATGAGTAGCATTGTTTCGCTCCGCTTTTCTGCATAAACACTATATATTGAATATTTATCGAGCTCTTGTTATCGTTTTTATCAAGGAGACTTATATTGCGATAATTATTTTTATCGTTTTATCACCCAGCCCTACTGTGAAGGGATTCTTGATATCTTAAATACTGTTGCTATGAAACTCGACACACTCATCAGTATTAATGATAGTTAGACACTGGAAAAACTTAGAGCATGAGCTCTAGAGGCGCCACCTTTTGATCCAATTTTCTCTTCGAGCAGGAACATTAGCAACGAACAACAGGTAGTCAGCTATTTTGGTTTGTGGATTTCTTTTGTGTAAATGTGGATATTTTTTTTAATTCAGGCTGTGCATTATTGCCTATTCTTCCAAGAAGAATCACGCAATTCACACCAAACTTTGTTAAGATGATGCCAAAATATTGAAGATGCTAAATTGCAAAGGTTTTGGGGATTTCTTGAATTGTGTTGCCAATGGCAATTTATTAAAATAATGGTAAAAAACGAAATCGTACTTTTTCTTTAAAGTGCATTGTTCAAATGCCTCAAAATGTTCTACATATGGAGAACAAGTCATTCTGAGAAAATTTGCTTTTTTAATGAATATCTGATGATCAGGAAGCTGACAGCAAATTAAAAACATCAGACATTTCAGCTGACAGAAGAAGGCTGTAATACAAATGTTGTCCAATAGATGAAGTCAACTTTTAAGCCTAATCCTTTCTCTTCTCACTTTCCATCAGTTAGAATGACAAATACATAATCAAATCAGATGATACAAATTGTACCTTAAATATAGTTTTATAATTATTTTACAAATGCTTGTAGATCATTAAAATATTTTTTTTTTTATAAATGTGTATATATAACCTTATCTGTGTGTCTGTTTCACACTCTTGCTGTTCTAGAGTAACCCTTTCATTATCATTCCTGTAGCTCAACAACATTTTTGGGGTAAAACACTTTTTTCATTCAAGAGTTAATCAAAATTGGTCTGTTTAAGTATATATCTGTTATCAAATGATTTGCGCTGCGCGCTCCCGATGTTCAGACCTTAATCAAATGATTTGCGCTCCCGAAGTTCAGATCTTAATCAAATAATTTGCGCTGCTCGCTCCCGAGGTTCAGACCTTAATCAAATGATTTGCGCTGCGCGCTCCCGAAGTTCAGACCTTAATCAAATGATTTGCGCTGCGAGCTCCCGAAGTTCAGACCTTAATCAAATGATTTGTGCTCCGCGCTCCCGATGTTCAGACCTTAATCAAATGATTTGCGCTCCCGAAGTTCAAACCTTAATCAAATGATTTGCGCTCCACGCTCCCGATGTTCAGACCTTAATCAAATGATTTGCGCTGCGTGCTCCCGAAGTTCAGACCTTAATCAAATGATTTGCGCTCCACGCTCCCGATGTTCAGACCTTAATCAAATGATTTGCGCTGCGCGCTCCCGAGGTTCAGACCTTAATCAAATGATTTGCGCTGCGCGCTCCCGAAGTTCAGACCTTAATCAAATGATTTGCGCTCCGCGCTCCCGATGTTCAGATCTTAATCAAATGATTTGCGCTGCGCGCTCCCGATGTTCAGACCTTAATCAAATGATTTGCGCTCCCGAGGTTCAGATCTTAATCAAATGATTTGCGCTGCGCGCTCCCGATGTTCAGACCTTAATCAAATGATTTGCTCTCCCGAAGTTCAGACCTTAATCAAATGATTTGCGCTGCGCGCTCCCGAGGTTCAGACCTTAATCAAATGATTTGCGCTCCCGATGTTCATACCTTAATCAAATGATTTGCGCTGCGCGCTCCCGAAGTTCAGACCTTAATCAAATGATTTGCGCTGCGCGCTCCCGAAGTTCAGACCTTAATCAAATGATTTGCGCTCCCGATGTTCATACCTTAATCAAATGATTTGCGCTGCGCGCTCCCGAAGTTCAGACCTTAATAAAATGATTTGCGCTCCGAGCTCCCGAAGTTCAGACCTTAATCAAATGATTTGCGCTCCGCGCTCCCGACGTTCAGACCTTAATCAAATGATTTGCGCTCCGCGCTCCCGACGTTCAGACCTTAATCAAATGATTTGCGCTCCGCGCTCCCGACGTTCAGACCTTAATCAAATGATTTGCGCTCCCGATGTTCATACCTTAATCAAATGATTTGCGCTGCGCGCTCCCGAAGTTCAGACCTTAATAAAATGATTTGCGCTCCGAGCTCCCGAAGTTCAGACCTTAATCAAATGATTTGCGCTGCGCGCTCCCGAAGTTCAGACCTTAATCAAATGATTTGCGCTCCCGATGTTCAGACCTTAATCAAATGATTTGCGCTGCGCGCTCCCGAAGTTCAGACCTTAATCAAATGATTTGCGCTCCCGAAGTTCAGACCTTAATCAAATGATTTGCGCTGCGCGCTCCCGAAGTTCAGACCTTAATCAAATGATTTGCGCTCCCGAAGTTCAGACCTTAATCAAATGATTTGCGCTCCCGAAGATCAGACCTTAATCAAATGATTTGCGCTGCGCGCTCCCGAAGTTCAGACCTTAATCAAATGATTTGCGCTGCGCGCTCCCGAAATTCAGACCTTAATCAAATGATTTGCGCTCCGCGCTCCCGATGTTCAGACCTTAATCAAATAATTTGCGCTCCGCGCTCCCGATGTTCAGACCTTAATCAAATGATTTGCGCTGCGCGCTCCCGAAGTTCATACCTTAATCAAATGATGTGAAACTAAACAGTTGAGATTTCCACTCAACTCAGGGAAAAATGTACAATGGTGTCTAAAAGCTAAAAGGTACACCTAATTTCCCCCAAACACTCTTAAAAATAAAGGTTCTTCACAGCGAGGCCATAGAAGTGACCGTTTTTGTACCTGTTTTTCTGACTGTGCACATGGGTTAATAATCAAACATCAGTTTCACTGGAAGTTGTTAGTGTCTTTACAACAGTTTAAACTTTGGATTTGAATATATGAAGAGGGGTTTTTCTTTGAAGACAGCAAACAATTGGTGATCATTATTTATGAATCTGACGTCGTTCTGTCTGTTCCCACGTCTTTCATAAGTTCTTCCACATCTAAGTGGTACCGAAACAGACAAAGCCTGGTTTTGAATGTTAAATAAACACATACACACAAAGAACAAGAGAATGTCCTCAACATTAAACATTAGGCATAAATTGGGGCTTTTTTGAGTCAACCAATTGTGAAAATAATGTCTTATAATATCTATAAAGAGCTTTAGGATACACTACAGTTCAAATCATGTATTGATTTTATTTTATTTGTAAAGAAATGGTACATTGTGACACAAGGACACATTATATTGATTAAAAGTGACAGTAAAGACATTTATAATGTTACAAAAGGTTTATATTTCAAATAAACGCTGTTTATTATTCTTGAAAGAATCCTGAAAAAAAAAATTTAGGCCGCAAAATATAAACCGTTTTCAACATGATAATAATCAGAAATGTTTCTTGAGCAGCAAATCAGCATATTAGAATGATTTCTGAAGGATCACATGACACTGTGAAATGTGTGCTCTGCTTTTAACCCATCCAAGAGCACACACACCTGGAGCAGTGGAACACACACCACACACCTAGAGCAGAGGACACATACACACCTGGAGCAGTGGACGGACACTACACACACCACACACACACACACACACACACACACACACACACACACACACACACACACACACCTGGAGCAGTGGGCACACACACACACACACACCTGGAGCAGTGGAAACACACACACACACACACACACACACACACACACCTGGAGCAGTGGGCAGTCAACGCTGCGGCGCCCGGGGGGCAGTTGGGGAATCGGTGCCTTGCTCAAGGGTCTCACTTCAGTCGTGGACAGAGAACCCACAACCTCAGATTACAAGTCCAACGCTCTATCCATTAGGCCACGACTGCACCTCGATTATAACTTACAGTTATACTGTGTTACTTCACATACAGTGTGACTCAGTGAAAAGTAATGCAATTCTAATAAAAATACACAAACATATAAAGTCATACTCAATTGCATCTGAAATTCCTTCAAATGTCAGATTTTTCTCTGAGATATGAATGAATGAAATACCATGTTTCATTATTATTATACTCCAAATATATTTTTTTAGATCACAATATAGCCAGATGGTGCTGTTGTGTGCCTCTGCAGTAATCATGTAGGCGGTCTCTAAATCAGTGCCTGCATTAAGAGACCCTGTTCAGTCCCTTAACAAGTGATACAGCACATGTATGATTTACTGGTAATAAACACTGCAGCATGCTGGGCTTCAAGTAATGCAATTATACAGGTTAAGTTGCACCTTTGTGCATATATTCTGAGGTCTGCTCTCTCAGCAGCTCAACCTTCCAGTATCCTAGTCAATCAACAGTAATTTCATCTTGGTAATTCCAGAATAATCAAGGCCTCACCCGGATGTCCTCCTTGTCTTTTAGGCAGCATGTGCTGTATCAGAAAAGCTAAATATAGATTTGACGCCATTTCTCAGACAGCATGACAGCTTACTGCATTTCCTATTGCGCTCTATTAAAAGATGATGCCTTGCACTTTATACAGATTGACTGAAATTAAACTCACGAAGATCAAATTTCCTTTCAAAGATTTCAATGATAGCTTTGATTAATATTCACGGTTAAAGACGAGAGCCACGGTATTTCTGTGGCTCAGTGAAAAGTAATGCAATTCTAAAAAAATACACAAACATATAAAGTCATACTCAATTGCATCTGAAATTCCTTCAAAATGTCAGATTTTTCTCTGAGATATGAATGAATGAAATACCATGTTTCTTTATTATTAGACTCCACATATATTTTCCGAGATCACAATATAGCCAGAGGGTGCTGTTGTGTGCCTCTGCAGTAATCATGTAGGCGGTCTCTAAATCAGTGCCTGTATTAAGAGACCCTGTTCAGCCCTTAACAAGTGATACAGCACATGTATGATTCACTGATAATAAACACTGCAGCATGCTGGGCTTCAAGTAATGCAATTACACAGGTTAAGTTGCACCTTTGTGCATATATTCTGAGGTCTGCTCTCTCAGCGCACTAAACTTACAGTATCCTAGTCAATCAACAGTAATTAATCTTGGTAATTCCAGAATAATCAAGGCCTCACCCGGATGTCCTCCTTGTCTTTTAGGCAGCATGTGCTGTATCAGAAAAGCTAAATATAGATTTGACGCCATTCTCAGACAGCATGACAGCTTACTGCATTTCCTATTGCGCTCTATTAAAAGATGATGCCTTGCACTTTATACAGATTGACTGAAATTAAACTCACAAGATCAAATTTCCTTTCAAAGATTTCAATGATAGCTTTTGATTAATATTCCACGGTTAAAGACGAGAGCCACGGTATTTCCTGCAATCAAGTTTATTCATTCAACATTTCACATTACAAATACTTTTAAGCATTCTGTTATAAATATTTAACTGCAAGTAATCAAGACTCAACACTACCAAAGCACACGTATGACTAACACAACTATAAAATGATATTTCTCTTTACATAACTCCATATACATTTAAAAATATAAAAATGAAAACTTAGAAATGACATAGCAAAAAAATTATTCCTCTTATAAAAAAATCTATTGATAAATACACCTTCCATACACAGTTATCACATCCGATCACCACCAAATTGGTCAGCATGATCTCACGACACTGAGGATGTTAAATTGCAAAGGGATTCAGATATCCTCCAATGGTTGGCCGTAGTGAGGTTACGAATTTATGGTGAAGAAGGGAAACAGGAAGTGTGTTATAGCGTCTTTCGGTTGAGACGTTAAACCGAGGTCCTGACTCTCTGTGGTCATTAAAAAATCCCATGGCACTTCTCGTAAAGAGTAGGGGTGTAACCCCGGTGTCCTGGCCAATTTCCCATCACTGGCCCTTGTCAATCATGGCCTCCTAATAATCCCAATTTACTCGATTGGCTCTATGTCTTTCTCTCCTCTCCATCTGTAGCTGGTGTGTGGTGAGCGCATCCACTTGATTGGCTCTATGACTCTCTCTCCTCTTCACCTGTAGCTGCTGTGTGGTGAGAGCATACAATTGATTGGCTCTATGACTCTCTCTCCTCTCCACCTGTAGCTGCTGTGTGGTGGGCGCATCCACTTGATTGGCTCTATGACTCTCTCTCCTCTCCACGTGTAGCTGGTGTGTGGTGAGCGCATCCACTTGATTGCCTCTATGACTCTCACTCCTCTCCACCTGTAGCTGGTGTGTGGCGAGCGCATACATTTTATTGGCTCTATGTCTCTCTCTCCTCTCCACCTGTAGCTGGTGTGTGGTGAGCGCATACATTTTATTGGCTCTATGTCTCTCTCCTCTCCACCTGTAGCTGGTGTGTGGTGAGCGCATACACTTGATTGGCAATATGACTCTCTCCTCTCCACCTGTAGCTGGTGTGTGGTGAGCGCATACACTTGATTGGCTCTATGTCTCTCTCTCCTCTCCACCTGTAGCTGGTGTGTAGTGAGCGCATATGCTTGATTGGCTCTATGACTCTCTCTCCTCTTCACCTGTAGCTGCTGTGTGGTGAGCGCATACGCTTGGTTGTCTCTATGACTCTCTCTCCTCTCCACCTGTAGCTGGTGTGTGGTGAGCGCATACACTTAATTGGCTCTATGTCTCTCTCTTCTCTCCACCTGTAGCTGGTGTGTGGCGAGCACACACTTGGTTGGCTCTATGACTCTCTCTCTTCTCCACCTGTAGATGGTGTGTGAAGAGCCCATCCACTTGATTGGCTTTATGTCTCTCTCTCCTCTCCACCTGTAGCTGGTTTGTGGCAAGCGCATACACTTGATTGGCTATACGTCTCTCTCTCCTCTCCACCTGTAGCTGGTGTGTGGTGAGTGCATCATTCACTTGATTGGCTCTATGTCTCTCTCTCCTCCCCACCTGTAGCTAGTGTGTGGTGAGCGCATCCACTTGATTGGCTCTATGTCTCTCTCTCCTCTCCACCTGTAAATGATGTGGGGTGAGCGCATACACTTGATTGGCTCTATGACTCTCTCTCCTCTCCACATGTAGCTGGTGTGTGGTGAGCGCATCCACTTGATTGGCTCTATGCCTCTCTCTCCTCTCCACCTGTAACTTGCTTGTGGTGAGCGCATACACTTGATTGGCTCTATGTCTCTCTCTCTCCTCTCCACCTGTAGCTGGTGTGTGGCGAGCGCATACACTTGATTGGCTCTGTGTCTCTCTCTCCTCTCCACCTGTAGCTGGTGTGTGGTGAGCGCATCCACTTGATTGGCACTAGGACTCTCTCCTCTCCACCTGTAGCTGGTGTGTGGTGAGCGCATACACTTGATTGGCAATATGACTCTCTCCGCTCCACCTGTAGCTGGTGTGTGGCGAGCGCATCCACTTGATTGGCTCTATGACTCTCTCTCCTCTCCACCTGTAGCTGGTGTGTGGTGAGAGCATACACTTGATTGGCAATATGACTCTCTCCTCTCCACCTGTAGCTGGTGTGTGGCGAGCGCATCCACTTGATTGGCTCTATGACTCTCTCTCCTCTCCACCTGTAACTTGCTTGTGGTGAGCGCATACACTTGATTGGCTCTATGTCTCTCTCTCTCCTCTCCACCTGTAGCTGGTGTGTGGCGAGCGCATACACTTGATTGGCTCTATGTCTCTCTCTCCTCTCTACCTGTAGCTGGTGTGTGGCGAGCGCATACACTTGATTGGCTCTATGACTCTCTCTCCTCTCCACCTGTAGCTGGTGTGTGGCGAGCGCATACACTTGATTGGCTCTGTGTCTCTCTCTCCTCTCCACCTGTAGCTGGTGTGTGGTGAGCGCATCCCCTTGATTGGCTCTAGGACTCTCTCCTCTCCACCTGTAGCTGGTGTGTGGTGAGTGCATAAACTTGATTGGGTCTATGACTCTCTCTCGTCTCCACCTGTAGCTGATCTGTGGTGAGAGCATACACTTGATTGGCAATATGACTCTCTCCTCTCCACCTGTAGCTGGTGTGTGGCGAGCGCATCCACTTGATTGGCTCTATGACTCTCTCTCCTCTCCACCTGTAGCTGGTGTATGGTGAGCGCATACACTTTATTGGCTATATGTCTCTCTCTCCTCTCCACCTGTAGCTGGTGTGTGGTGAGCGCATACATTTTATTGGCTCTATGTCTCTCTCCTCTCCACCTGTAGCTGGTGTGTGGTGAGCGCATACACTTGATTGGAACTATGACTCTCTCCTATCCACCTGTAGCTGGTGTGTGGTGAGCGCATACACTTGATTGGCTCTATGTCTCTCTCTCCTCTCCACCTTTAGCTGCTGTGGGGTGAGCGCATACACTTGATTGGCTCTATGTCTGTCTCTTTTCTTATCCACCTGTAGCTGGTGTGTGGCGAGCGCATACACTTGATTGGCTCTATGACTCTCTCTCCTCTCCACCTGTAGCTGGTGTGTGGCGAGCTTATACAATTGATAGGCTCTATGACTCTCTCTCCTCTCCACCTGTAAATGATGTGGGGTGAGCGCATACACTTGATTGGCTCTATGACTCTCTCTCCTCCCCACATGTAGCTGGTGTGTGGTGAGCGCATCCACTTGATTGGCTCTATGCCTCTCTCTCCTCTCCACCTGTAACTTGCTTGTGGTGAGCGCATACACTTGATTGGCTCTATGTCTCTCTCTCTCCTCTCCACCTGTAGCTGGTGTGTGGTGAGCGCATCCACTTGATTGGCACTAGGACTCTCTCCTCTCCACCTGTAGCTGGTGTGTGGTGAGCGCATACACTTGATTGGCAATATGACTCTCTCCTCTCCACCTGTAGCTGGTGTGTGGCGAGCGCATCCACTTGATTGGCTCTATGACTCTCTCTCCTCTCCACCTGTAGCTGGTGTGTGGTGAGAGCATACACTTGATTGGCAATATGACTCTCTCCTCTCCACCTGTAGCTGGTGTGTGGCGAGCGCATCCACTTGATTGGCTCTATGACTCTCTCTCCTCTCCACCTGTAACTTGCTTGTGGTGAGCGCATACACTTGATTGGCTCTATGTCTCTCTCTCTCCTCTCCACCTTACTGGTGTGTGGCGAGCGCATACACTTGATTGGCTCTATGTCTCTCTCTCCTCTCTACCTGTAGCTGGTGTGTGGCGAGCGCATACACTTGATTGGCTCTATGACTCTCTCTCCTCTCCACCTGTAGCTGGTGTGTGGCGAGCGCATACACTTGATTGGCTCTGTGTCTCTCTCTCCTCTCCACCTGTAGCTGGTGTGTGGTGAGCGCATCCCCTTGATTGGCTCTAGGACTCTCTCCTCTCCACCTGTAGCTGGTGTGTGGTGAGTGCATAAACTTGATTGGGTCTATGACTCTCTCTCGTCTCCACCTGTAGCTGGTCTGTGGTGAGAGCATACACTTGATTGGCAATATGACTCTCTCCTCTCCACCTGTAGCTGGTGTGTGGCGAGCGCATCCACTTGATTGGCTCTATGACTCTCTCTCCTCTCCACCTGTAGCTGGTGTGTGGCGAGCGCATACACTTGATTGGCTCTATGACTCTCTCTCCTCTCCACCTGTAGCTGGTGTATGGTGAGCGCATACACTTTATTGGCTCTATTTCTCTCTCCTCTCCACCTGTAGTTGGTGTGTGGCGAGCGCATACACTTGATTGGCTCTATGACTCTCTCTCCTCTCCACCTGTAGCTGGTGTGTGGCGAGCGCATTCACTTGATTGGCTATATGTCTCTCTCTCCTCTCCACCTGTAGCTGGTGTGTGGTGAGCGCATACATTTTATTGGCTCTATGTCTCTCTCCTCTCCACCTGTAGCTGGTGTGTGGTGAGCGCATACACTTGATTGGAACTATGACTCTCTCCTATCCACCTGTAGCTGGTGTGTGGTGAGCGCATACACTTGATTGGCTCTATGTCTCTCTCTCCTCTCCACCTTTAGCTGCTGTGGGGTGAGCGCATACACTTGATTGGCTCTATGTCTGTCTCTTTTCTTATCCACCTGTAGCTGGTGTGTGGCGAGCGCATACACTTGATTGGCTCTATGACTCTCTCTCCTCTCCACCTGTAGCTGGTGTGTGGCGAGCGCATACAATTGATAGGCTCTATGACTCTCTCTCCTCTCCACCTGTAAATGATGTGGGGTGAGCGCATACACTTGATTGGCTCTATGACTCTCTCTCCTCCCCACATGTAGCTGGTGTGTGGTGAGCGCATCCACTTGATTGGCTCTATGCCTCTCTCTCCTCTCCACCTGTAACTTGCTTGTGGTGAGCGCATACACTTGATTGGCTCTATGTCTCTCTCTCTCCTCTCCACCTGTAGCTGGTGTGTGGCGAGCGCATACACTTGATAGGCTCTATGACTCTCTCTCCTCTCCACCTGTAGCTGCTGTGGGGAGCGCATACACTTGATTGGCTCTATGTCTCTCTCTCCTCTCCACCTGTAGCTGGTGCGTGGTGAGCGCATACACTTGATTGGAACTATGACTCTCTCCTCTCCACCTGTAGCTGGTGTGTGGTGAGCGCATACACTTGATTGGCTCTATGTCTCTCTCTCCTCTCCACCTTTAGCTGCTGTGTGGTGAGCACATACACTTGATTGGCTCTATGTCTCTCTCTCCTCTCCACCTGTAGCTGGTGTGTGGTGAGCGCATCCACTTGATTGGCACTATGACTCTCTCCACCTGTAGCTGGTGTGTGGTGGGCGCATCCACTTGATTGGCACTTTGACTCTCTCCACCTGTAGCTGGTGTGTGGTGGGCGCATCCACTTGATTGGCACTATGACTCTCTCCTCTCCACCTGTAGCTGGTGTGTGGTGAGCACATACACTTGATTGGCTCTATGTCTCTCTCTCCTCTCCACCTGTAGCTGCTGTGTGGTGAGCGCATACACTTGATTGGCTCTATGTCTCTCTCTCCTCTCCACCTGTAGCTGGTGTGTGGCGAGCACATCCACTTGATTGGCACTATGACTCTCTCCTCTCCACCTGTAGCTGGTGTGTGGTGAGCGCATACACTTGATTGGCTCTATGTCTCTCTCTCTCCTCTCCATCTCTAGCTGATGTGGGGTGAGCACATACCCTTGAATGGCTCTATGACTCTCTCTCCTCTCCACCTGTAGCTGGTGTGCGGTGAGCGCATCCACTTGATTGGCTCTATGTCTCTCTCTCTCCTCTCCACCTGTAGCTGGTGTGTGGCGAGCGCATACACTTGATTGGCTCTATGTCTCTCTCTCCTCTCCACCTGTAGCTGTGTGTGGCGAGCGCATACACTTGATTGGCTCTATGACTCTCTCTCCTCTCCACCTGTAGCTGGTGTGTGGCGAGTGCATACACACTTGATTGGCTCTATGTCTCTCTCTCCTCTCCACCTTTAGCTGCTGTGGGGTGAGCGCATACACTTGATTGGCTCTATGTCTGTCTCTTTTCTTATCCACCTGTAGCTGGTGTGTGGCGAGCGCATACACTTGATAGGCTCTATGACTCTCTCTCCTCTCCACCTGTAGCTGCTGTGGGGAGCGCATACACTTGATTGGCTCTATGTCTCTCTCTCCTCTCCACCTGTAGCTGGTGCGTGGTGAGCGCATACACTTGATTGGAACTATGACTCTCTCCTATCCACCTGTAGCTGGTGTGTGGTGAGCGCATACACTTGATTGGCTCTATGTCTCTCTCTCCTCTCCACCTTTAGCTGCTGTGTGGTGAGCACATACACTTGATTGGCTCTATGTCTCTCTCTCCTCTCCACCTGTAGCTGGTGTGGTGGTGAGCGCATCCACTTGATTGGCACTATGACTCTCTCCACTCTGTAGCTGGTGTTGTGGTGGGCGCATCCACTTGATTGGCACTTTGACTCTCTCCACCTGTAGCTGGTGTGTGGTGGCGCATCCACTTGATTGGGCACTATGCTCTCTCCTCTCCCACCTGTAGCTGGTGTGTGGTGAGCACATACACTTGATTGGCTCTATGTCTCTCTCTCCTCTCCACCTGTAGCTGCTGTGTGGTGAGCGCATACACTTGATTGGCTCTATGTCTCTCTCTCCTCTCCACCTGTAGCTGGTGTGTGGCGAGCACATCCACTTGATTGGCACTATGACTCTCTCCTCTCCACCTGTAGCTGGTGTGTGGTGAGCGCATACACTTGATTGGCTCTATGTCTCTCTCTCTCCTCTCCATCTCTAGCTGATGTGGGGTGAGCACATACCCTTGAATGGCTCTATGACTCTCTCTCCTCTCCACCTGTAGCTGGTGTGCGGTGAGCGCATCCACTTGATTGGCTCTATGTCTCTCTCTCTCCTCTCCACCTGTAGCTGGTGTGTGGCGAGCGCATACACTTGATTGGCTCTATGTCTCTCTCTCCTCTCCACCTGTAGCTGGTGTGTGGCGAGCGCATACACTTGATTGGCTCTATGACTCTCTCTCCTCTCCACCTGTAGCTGGTGTGTGGCGAGTGCATACACTTGATTGGCTCTATGTCTCTCTCTCCTCTCCACCTTTAGCTGCTGTGGGGTGAGCGCATACACTTGATTGGCTCTATGTCTGTCTCTTTTCTTATCCACCTGTAGCTGGTGTGTGGCGAGCGCATACACTTGATTGGCTCTATGTCTCTCTCTCCTCTCCACCTGTAGCTGGTGTGTGGCGAGCGCATACACTTGATTGGCTCTATGACTCTCTCTCCTCTCCACCTGTAGCTGGTGTATGGTGAGTGCATACACTTGATTGGCTCTTTGTCTCTCTCTCCTCTCCACCTTTAGCTGCTGTGGGGTGAGCGCATACACTTGATTGGCTCTATGTCTGTCTCTTTTCTTATCCACCTGTAGCTGGTGTGTGGCGAGCGCATACACTTGATTGGCTCTATGACTCTCTCTCCTCTCCACCTGTAGCTGGTGTGTGGCGAGCGCATACAATTGATAGGCTCTATGACTCTCTCTCCTCTCCACCTGTAAATGATGTGGGGTGAGCGCATACACTTGATTGGAACTATGACTCTCTCCTATCCACCTGTAGCTGGTGTGTGGTGAGCGCATACACTTGATTGGCTCTATGTCTCTCTCTCCTCTCCACCTTTAGCTGCTGTGTGGTGAGCACATACACTTGATTGGCTCTATGTCTCTCTCTCCTCTCCACCTGTAGCTGGTGTGTGGTGAGCGCATCCACTTGATTGGCACTATGACTCTCTCCACCTGTAGCTGGTGTGTGGTGGGCGCATCCACTTGATTGGCACTTTGACTCTCTCCACCTGTAGCTGGTGTGTGGTGGGCGCATACACTTGATTGGCACTATGACTCTCTCCTCTCCACCTGTAGCTGGTGTGTGGTGAGCACATACACTTGATTGGCTCTACGTCTCTCTCTCCTCTCCACCTGTAGCTGGTGTGTGGCGAGCGCATCCACTTGATTGGCACTATGACTCTCTCCTCTCCACCTGTAGCTGGTGTGTGGTGAGCGCATACACTTGATTGGCTCTATGTCTCTCTCTCTCCTCTCCATCTGTAGCTGATGTGGGGTGAGCACATACCCTTGATTGGCTCTATGACTCTCTCTCCTCTCCACCTGTAGCTGGTGTGCGGTGAGCGCATCCACTTGATTGGCTCTATGTCTCTCTCTCCTCTCCACCTGTAACTTGTGTGTGGTGAGCGCATACACTTGATTGGCTCTCTGTCTCTCTCTCCTCTCCACCTGTAGCTGGTGTGTGGTGAGCGCATACACTTAATTGGCTCTATGACTCTCTCTCTTCTCCACCTGTAGATGGTGTGTGAAGAGCGCATCCACTTGATTGGCTCTATGTCTCTCTCTCCTCTCCACCTGTAGCTGGTTTGTGGCAAGCGCATACACTTGATTGGCTATACGTCTCACTCTCCTCTCCACATGTAGCTGGTGTGTGCATCATTCACTTGATTGGCTCTATGTCTCTCTCTCCTCTCCACCTGTAGCTGGTTTGTGGTGAGCGCATCCACTTGATTGGCTCTATGTCTCTCTCTCCTCTCCACCTGTAGATGGTGTGTGGTGAGCGCATACACTTGATTGACTCTATGTTTCTCTCTCCTCTCGACCTGTAAATGATGTGGGGTGAGCGCAAAAACTTGATTGGCTCTATGACTCTCTCTCCTCTCAACATGTAGCTTGTGTGTGGTGAGCGCATCCACTTGATTGGCTCTATGCCACTGTCTCCTCTCCACCTGTAACTTGTGTGTGGTGAGTGCATACACTTGATTGGCTCTATGTCTCTCTCTCTCCTCTCCACCTGTAGCTGGTGTGTGGCGAGCGCATACACTTGATTGGCTCTATGTCTGTCTCTCCTCTCCACCTGTAGCTGGTGTGTGGCGAGCGCATACACTTGATTGGCTCTATGACTCTCTCTCCTCTCCACCTGTAGCTGGTGTGTGGCGAGCGCATACACTTGATTGGCTCTATGACTCTCTCTCCTCTCCACCTGTAGCTAGTGTGTGGCGAGCGCATACACTTGATTGGCTCTATGTCTCTCTCTCCTCTCCACCTGTAGCTGGTGTGTGGTGAGCGCATCCACTTGATTGGCACTAGGACTCTCTCCTCTCCAACTGTAGCTGGTGTGTGGTGAGCGCATACACTTGATTGGGTCTATGACTGTCTCTCGTCTCCACCTGTAGCTGGTGTGTGGTGAGAGCATACACTTGATTGGCAATATGACTCTCTCCTCTCCACCTGTAGCTGGTGTGTGGCGAGCGCATCGACTTGATTGGCTCTATGACTCTCTCTCCTCTCCACCTGTAGCTGGTGTGTGGCGAGCGCATACACTTGATTGGCTCTATGTCTCTCTCTCCTCCCCACCTGTAGCTGGTGTGTGGTGAGCGCATCCACTTGATTGGCACTATGACTCTCTCCTCTCCACCTGTAGCTGGTGTGTGGTGGGCGCATGCACTTGATTGGCACTATGACTCTCTCCTCTCCACCTGTAGCTGCTGTGTGGTGAGCGCATACACTTGATTGGCTCTATGTCTCTCTCTCCTCTCCACCTGTAGCTGGTGTGTGGCGAGCGCATCCACTTGATTGGCTCTATGTCTGTCTCTCCTCTCCACCTGTAGCTGGTGTGTGGTGAGCGCATACACTTGATTGGCACTATGACTCTCTCCTCTCCACCTGTAGCTGGTGTGTGGTGAGCGCATACACTTGATTGGCACTTTGACTCTCTCCTCTCCACCTGTAGCTGGTGTGTGGTGAGCGCATAAAGTTGATTGGGTCTATGACTCTCTCTCTCGTCTCCACCTGTAGCTTGTGTGTGGCGAGCGCACCGGTGCCGTTGTCCTGTGGCAGCCGTCGCATCATCCAAGTGGATGCTGCACACTGGTGGTGGTTGAGGAGAGATCCCCCCCCCCCCCCACATGACACAACAATACAACAATAAAGCGCTATATAAATGCATCATTCATTCATTCATAACTTCAGAATTTTCAAAATGCTTTGATTTCAACGTCTCGATTTGCTTCAAACTTCACCAGAATTATGTCAAGACACAGAAGATAACATTTTTCATATTAGTCGATATAAATAATTATCTCACACACTACATTTTGAATCTTTATATCTTTCAAGTTTAAAGGCAGATATTTGCTCCTTGGTGAAAGTTGTAGAAACCAGACAGTTGGCTGTGGTTTTAAATATCTCTTTATGATCAAAACATGACAAACACTTCACGTTTTTAAATTATTTACTCTTTTTCAGTCATTTTTCCTTAACAAAATAAATGTCTTGATAGAAAAATCTAATTAAGATAGTCTTCATTTCTGCATGTTCTAATGAGTGATATTGTTTCAAATCATGAAACATGTTTGTGTTGCCTCAGCCTTCAGCACAGTTTGGTCTTCCATAGTAGCATACATTTAGATCATGATAACCACAGTTAAAACCACACATATAGCACCTCAATGCCATAATAAAAATGTAACTGCATTGTTTCTGAGTATCTGTATAAACACAGTAGTCTAAATACATTTAGTATACATGCACAAACGCTATAGCTTATTCACAAAAAAATATTGCAATTATATTCAATTTCTCCTTTAAAACATTTAATACATGTCTACATTAACAATACAATTCGATAAATATAATGGCGATTTGTAAATTGACTGTACCATTGAGCACACTGTTTCTCCTGTTTGTCAGCGCTGTTTCAGCTGGCTTCAAACTAGTTTAAATCAACGAGTCATTTGTGTTCTTCTGGATCTCACAGCGCTGGTTAGAGCTCGCATGACCGAGACTCATCAGTGAGTAAACGCATCTGCTCTAGTGAGCTTGCAACCGCTGCGCTGCCATTTGAACTTCGAGCTGAGCGGATAAACTGTCCGTGTGACACGGTTCAAATGAGTAGCATTGTTTCGCTCCGCTTTTCTGCATAAACACTATATATTGAATATTTATCGAGCTCTTGTTATCGTTTTTATCAAGGAGACTTATATTGCGATAATTATTTTTATCGTTTTATCACCCAGCCCTACTGTGAAGGGATTCTTGATATCTTAAATACTGTTGCTATGAAACTCGACACACTCATCAGTATTAATGATAGTTAGACACTGGAAAAACTTAGAGCATGAGCTCTAGAGGCGCCACCTTTTGATCCAATTTTCTCTTCGAGCAGGAACATTAGCAACGAACAACAGGTAGTCAGCTATTTTGGTTTGTGGATTTCTTTTGTGTAAATGTGGATATTTTTTTTAATTCAGGCTGTGCATTATTGCCTATTCTTCCAAGAAGAATCACGCAATTCACACCAAACTTTGTTAAGATGATGCCAAAATATTGAAGATGCTAAATTGCAAAGGTTTTGGGGATTTCTTGAATTGTGTTGCCAATGGCAATTTATTAAAATAATGGTAAAAAACGAAATCGTACTTTTTCTTTAAAGTGCATTGTTCAAATGCCTCAAAATGTTCTACATATGGAGAACAAGTCATTCTGAGAAAATTTGCTTTTTTAATGAATATCTGATGATCAGGAAGCTGACAGCAAATTAAAAACATCAGACATTTCAGCTGACAGAAGAAGGCTGTAATACAAATGTTGTCCAATAGATGAAGTCAACTTTTAAGCCTAATCCTTTCTCTTCTCACTTTCCATCAGTTAGAATGACAAATAATCAAATCAGATGATACAAATTGTACCTTAAATATAGTTTTATAATTATTTTACAAATGCTTGTAGATCATTAAAATATTTTTTTTTTTTATAAATGTGTATATATAACCTTATCTGTGTGTCTGTTTCACACTCTTGCTGTTCTAGAGTAACCCTTTCATTATCATTCCTGTAGCTCAACAACATTTTTGGGGTAAAACACTTTTTTTCATTCAAGAGTTAATCAAAAATTTCTGTTTAAGTATATATCTGTTATCAAATGATTTGCGCTGCGCGCTCCCGATGTTCAGACCTTAATCAAATGATTTGCGCTCCCGAAGTTCAGATCTTAATCAAATAATTTGCGCTGCGCGCTCCCGAGGTTCAGACCTTAATCAAATGATTTGCGCTGCGCGCTCCCGAAGTTCAGACCTTAATCAAATGATTTGCGCTGCGAGCTCCCGAAGTTCAGACCTTAATCAAATGATTTGTGCTCCGCGCTCCCGATGTTCAGACCTTAATCAAATGATTTGCGCTCCCGAAGTTCAGACCTTAATCAAATGATTTGCGCTCCACGCTCCCGATGTTCAGACCTTAATCAAATGATTTGCGCTGCGTGCTCCCGAAGTTCAGACCTTAATCAAATGATTTGCGCTCCACGCTCCCGATGTTCAGACCTTAATCAAATGATTTGCGCTGCGCGCTCCCGAGGTTCAGACCTTAATCAAATGATTTGCGCTGCGCGCTCCCGAAGTTCAGACCTTAATCAAATGATTTGCGCTCCGCGCTCCCGATGTTCAGATCTTAATCAAATGATTTGCGCTGCGCGCTCCCGATGTTCAGACCTTAATCAAATGATTTGCGCTCCCGAGGTTCAGATCTTAATCAAATGATTTGCGCTCCGCGCTCCCGATGTTCAGACCTTAATCAAATGATTTGCGCTCCCGAAGTTCAGACCTTAATCAAATGATTTGCGCTGCGCGCTCCCGAGGTTCAGACCTTAATCAAATGATTTGCGCTCCCGATGTTCATACCTTAATCAAATGATTTGCGCTGCGCGCTCCCGAAGTTCAGACCTTAATCAAATGATTTGCGCTGCGCGCTCCCGAAGTTCAGACCTTAATCAAATGATTTGCGCTCCCGATGTTCATACCTTAATCAAATGATTTGCGCTGCGCGCTCCCGAAGTTCAGACCTTAATAAAATGATTTGCGCTCCGAGCTCCCGAAGTTCAGACCTTAATCAAATGATTTGCGCTCCGCGCTCCCGACGTTCAGACCTTAATCAAATGATTTGCGCTCCGCGCTCCCGACGTTCAGACCTTAATCAAATGATTTGCGCTCCGCGCTCCCGACGTTCAGACCTTAATCAAATGATTTGCGCTCCCGATGTTCATACCTTAATCAAATGATTTGCGCTGCGCGCTCCCGAAGTTCAGACCTTAATAAAATGATTTGCGCTCCGAGCTCCCGAAGTTCAGACCTTAATCAAATGATTTGCGCTGCGCGCTCCCGAAGTTCAGACCTTAATCAAATGATTTGCGCTCCCGATGTTCAGACCTTAATCAAATGATTTGCGCTGCGCGCTCCCGAAGTTCAGACCTTAATCAAATGATTTGCGCTCCCGAAGTTCAGACCTTAATCAAATGATTTGCGCTGCGCGCTCCCGAAGTTCAGACCTTAATCAAATGATTTGCGCTCCCGAAGTTCAGACCTTAATCAAATGATTTGCGCTCCCGAAGATCAGACCTTAATCAAATGATTTGCGCTGCGCGCTCCCGAAGTTCAGACCTTAATCAAATGATTTGCGCTGCGCGCTCCCGAAATTCAGACCTTAATCAAATGATTTGCGCTCCGCGCTCCCGATGTTCAGACCTTAATCAAATAATTTGCGCTCCGCGCTCCCGATGTTCAGACCTTAATCAAATGATTTGCGCTGCGCGCTCCCGAAGTTCATACCTTAATCAAATGATGTGAAACTAAACAGTTGAGATTTCCACTCAACTCAGGGAAAAATGTACAATGGTGTCTAAAAGCTAAAAGGTACACCTAATTTCCCCCAAACACTCTTAAAAATAAAGGTTCTTCACAGCGAGGCCATAGAAGTGACCGTTTTTGTACCTGTTTTTCTGACTGTGCACATGGGTTAATAATCAAACATCAGTTTCACTGGAAGTTGTTAGTGTCTTTACAACAGTTTAAACTTTGGATTTGAATATATGAAGAGGGGTTTTTCTTTGAAGACAGCAAACAATTGGTGATCATTATTTATGAATCTGACGTCGTTCTGTCTGTTCCCACGTCTTTCATAAGTTCTTCCACATCTAAGTGGTACCGAAACAGACAAAGCCTGGTTTTGAATGTTAAATAAACACATACACACAAAGAAGAAGAGAATGTCCTCAACATTAAACATTAGGCATAAATTGGGGCTTTTTTGAGTCAACCAATTGTGAAAATAATGTCTTATAATATCTATAAAGAGCTTTAGGATACACTACAGTTCAAATCATGTATTGATTTTATTTTATTTGTAAAGAAATGGTACATTGTGACACAAGGACACATTATATTGATTAAAAGTGACAGTAAAGACATTTATAATGTTACAAAAGGTTTATATTTCAAATAAACGCTGTTTATTATTCTTGAAAGAATCCTGAAAAAATAATTTAGGCCGCAAAATATCAACCGTTTTCAACATGATAATAATAAGAAATGTTTCTTGAGCAGCAAATCAGCATATTAGAATGATTTCTGAAGGATCACGTGACACTGTGAAATGTGTGCTCTGCTTTTAACCCATCCAAGAGCACACACACCTGGAGCAGTGGACACACACACACACACCTAGAGCAGAGGACACATACACACCTGGAGCAGTGGACGGACACTACACACACACACACACACACACACACACACACACACACACACACACACACACACACACACACACCTGGAGCAGTGGGCACACACACACACACACACCTGGAGCAGTGGAAACACACACACACACACACACACACACACACACACCTGGAGCAGTGGGCAGTCAACGCTGCGGCGCCCGGGGGGCAGTTGGGGAATCGGTGCCTTGCTCAAGGGTCTCACCTCAGTCGTGGACAGAGAACCCACAACCTCAGATTACAAGTCCAACGCTCTATCCATTAGGCCACGACTGCACCTCGATTATAACTTACAGTTATACTGTGTTACTTCACATACAGTGTGGCTCAGTGAAAAGTAATGCAATTCTAATAAAAATACACAAACATATAAAGTCATACTCAATTGCATCTGAAATTCCTTCAAATGTCAGATTTTTCTCTGAGATATGAATGAATGAAATACCATGTTTCATTATTATTATACTCCAAATATATTTTTTGAGATCACAATATAGCCAGATGGTGCTGTTGTGTGCCTCTGCAGTAATCATGTAGGCGGTCTCTAAATCAGTGCCTGCATTAAGAGACCCTGTTCAGCCCTTAACAAGTGATACAGCACATGTATGATTTACTGGTAATAAACACTGCAGCATGCTGGGCTTCAAGTAATGCAATTATACAGGTTAAGTTGCACCTTTGTGCATATATTCTGAGGTCTGCTCTCTCAGCAGCTCAACCTTCCAGTATCCTAGTCAATCAACAGTAATTCATCTTGGTAATTCCAGAATAATCAAGGCCTCACCCGGATGTCCTCCTTGTCTTTTAGGCAGCATGTGCTGTATCAGAAAAGCTAAATATAGATTTGACGCCATTCTCAGACAGCATGACAGCTTACTGCATTTCCTATTGCGCTCTATTAAAAGATGATGCCTTGCACTTTATACAGATTGACTGAAATTAAACTCACGAAGATCAAATTTCCTTTCAAAGATTTCAATGATAGCTTTGATTAATATTCACGGTTAAAGACGAGAGCCACGGTATTTCCTGCAATCAAGTTTATTCATTCAACATTTCACATTACAAATACTTTAAGCATTCTGTTATAAATATTTAACTGCAAGTAATCAAGACTCAACTACCAAAGCACACGTATGACTAACACAACTATAAAATGATATTTCTCTTTACACAACTCAATATGGATTTCAAATATAAAAATTAAAACTTAGAAATGACATAGCAAAAAAAATATTCCTCTTATAAAAATCTATTGATAAATACACCTTCCCATACACAGTTATAAACTATGTGAATTTAAATGAGTAGTTACATAGAGATTTTCTGATATTTTTTTTCTTATCCTTCTGTAGACATGAAGCACAATATAGTGATTATTAAAACTAGAAAATCGAATAAGTGTACGGATCAAAAACTATAATCGAAATGACAATTACATTCCAATTCAAAATATATCAGTAAATGGTTAAAACATTATTCACTTAATATTTACATTGTAATCACAGTAGCATGAACTCAAGTAGGAAAATATGTGAATACATAAAAGTGAAAACACCTATAATTTCAGTGGTATTTTTACAAATATAAATCAGAGAATGTTAAAGGTTATAACGGCTGAAGGAGAGTTTGTGAGGTGAGACACGTTGAAAGTAATAGTTATATTAGAAGTACACTGTAAAGGTCTCTGGGAGAAAGTATTGCACAGATCTCACTGTCAATATTTTGAAAGCGTATTCAAGTGAACCCTGAATCAATATGAGACTAATCTCGTATGCGTCTTTGTTTTCGACTAGTAAACACGGTACAGTGCGGTATGCACACTGTGTGCATGGGCAAGGTACATGTAACTGAACGTTTGGGAAAAGGGGTGAAAGAAAAGTACTATTATAGCAATTGAACACAATTCAACCCTAACTTATTCATTTAGCTCATGCGTACCTAATGAATAAATTAACCTTGTTGCCTCTCAGAATTATACATAACAGTAAACATTGATATTTGAATATGGAACATTCATCATTGTGATACAAGGTGCATCCTAACATTACTCTAATTACAGTGTTAATTATTTAATTTGCTACAGCCAATAATGAGGGAGGTATCATCATTCTCATAACTGATAGTGGGTAGGTATATATTTCTACATGTACCACACATTTTAAGGAATTTTGTGTCATGCTAGATTCAATATTTACTTTGTCCATTGAGACAGTTTTCATTTTGCAAATATTAGTTTCAACAATACAGTCACCTAAATATATATTTATATGTGACAATCTAGGGATTTCAGCACATAAATACATAAAAACCTAAACAAAATTATATTCGCAATCAAGTTGTACTTTATGAAATGAAACTTATATTTTAATGAATTATATTCACCGTTCCTGGCTGGTGGAATCCAGACAAGTTTCACGCAACATCTGAAAACTCATCTCTTCCATCATCACTTGACTTCATCTTTAAAAAAATACCTTTCCTTAACTTTGCTCTCTTTCCCTTAAACTCTCTCTGTCTGGCTAGAATTTGCTCTGAACACTGCCTAGAAATTTGTATTACAAGCACTTTCTGTGTCTGTTTGCCTCTTTATAATGTATCGCCTATTGTATTCCTCAATGTGAGCGCTTTGGATAAAAGCTTCTGCTAAATGAATAAATGTCAAATGTAAAAATAAATGTAACTGAAAAAATATAAATCATAATACATTATAAGTTAGTGCTGCGCATATAATAAAAAAATGAACAATTTACAATTATCTGTTTTACATTCAGACATTTTTCTCTATTGTGATATTTTCATTAAATAATTTAACTTAGTTAAACCAGCAACTTAAAGACTGTAAAATGCCATGTGTGAATAATTTAATCATTTCCGTCATACATGTTTATAAAAAACTGTTTTTAATATTAATAATTTAATCATATTTTGATTTATTTTAAAACTATCACACACCTTTATGTCATTTCAAATGAACACGTCTTTCTTGTGGTTTAGGTGTGGAATATTACAAGTTTTGTATAAACGCACCTCTTGAGCAGCATTAGGACGGAGTTGGCCGTACTGGCGTCCAGGCCGGTGGTCGGTTCATCAAGGAAAAGCACCAGCGGATCAATAATCAGCTCCATGCCGATATTTGTTCTCTTCCTCTCTCCACCCGAAACACCACAAATCCTCTGTGTGCCCACCTGTAAAACCAGCCAATCAGAGCAGCCGTCAATTCAAGTCCCACACTCTATGAACTACAATACTGACTGTTCAAATTCATCGCGATTACGATTACTAGACCACACAGATCAATTTCATCAAACGCAGATTACACCCTTTTATAGGGGGCTCTGTGGCACACACCGTTTCACCTACAGTCACCAAAATTCATACACCTATAGATCTCATCAGCCAAACGACTTTCATGCTGACAGTCAATCTGCCAATCTGCTCCACCCAACAGGAAGTCGGCCATGTTGGATTGTTTGGAAAACGCATTCAGTGTAATTTCATGTACTCGTCCTAGAGTCTTCATCCGATCACCCCCAATCTTGGTCAACATGATCTCACGACACTGAGGATGTTAAATTGCAAAGGGATTTTTGATATCTCCAATGGTTTGGCCGTAGTGAGGTTACGAATTTATGGCGAAGAAGGGAAACAGGAAGTGTGTTATAGCGTCTTTCGGATGAGACGTTAAACCGAGGTCCTGACTCTCTGTGGTCATTAAAAAATCCCATGGCTCTTCTCGTAAAGAGTAGGGGGGTAACCCCGGTGTCCTGTCCAAATTCCAACCACTGGCCCTTGTAAATCATGGCCTCCTAATAATCCCCATTTACTCGATTGGCTCTATCGCTCTTTCTCCTCTCCACCTGTATCTGGTGTGTGGTGAGGGAATCCACTTGATTGGATCTATGTCTCTCTCTCCTCTCCACCTGTATCTGGTGTGTGGTGAGAGCATCCACTTGATTGGGTCTATTTCTCTCTCTCCTCTCCACCTGTAGCTGGTGTGTGGTGAGAGCATCTACTTGATTGGCTCTATGTCTCGCATCCACTTGATTGGCTCTATGTCTCTCTCTCCTCCCCACCTGTAGCTGGTGTGTGGTGAGAGCATCCACTTGATTGGCTCTATGTCTCTCCCTCCTCCCCACCTGTAGATGGTGTGTGAAGAGCGCATCCACTTGATTGGCTCTATGTCTCTCTCTCCTCTCCACCTGTAGCTGGTGTGTGGTGAGAGCATCCACTTGATTGGCTCTATGTCTCTCCCTCCTCCCCACCTGTAGATGGTGTGTGAAGAGCGCATCCACTTGATTGGCTCTATGTCTCTCTCTCCTCTCCACCTGTAGCTGGTTGTGGTGAGAGCATCCACTTGATTGGGTCTATGTCTCTCTATCCTCTCCCCCTTTAGCTGGTTGTGGTGAGAGCATACACTTGATTGGCACTATGACTCTCTCCTCTCCACCTGTAGCTGGTTGTGGTGAGAGCATCCACTTGATTGGGTCTATGTCTCTCTATCCTCTCCCCCTTTAGCTGGTTGTGGTGAGAGCATCCACTTGATTGGCACTATGACTCTCTCCTCTCCACCTGTAGCTGGTGTGTGGCGAGCGCATACACTTGATTGGGTCTATGTCTCTCTCTCCTCTCCACCTGTAGCTGGTTTTGGTGAGAGCATACACTTGATTGGCACTATGACTCTCTCCTCTGCACCTGTAGCCAGTGTGTGGCGAGCGCACTGGTGCCGTTGTCCTGTGGCAGCCGTCGCATCATCCAAGTGGATGCTGCACACTGGTGGTGGTTGAGGAGAGATCCCCCCCCCCACATGACACAACAATACAACAATAAAGTGCCATATAAATGCATCATTCATTCATTCATAACTTCAGAATTTTCAAAATGCTTTGATTTCAACTTCTCGATTTGCTTCAAACTTCACCAGAATATTGTCAAGACACAGAAGATAACATTTTTCATATTAGTCGATATTAATAATTATCACACACACTACATTTCGAATCTTTATATCTTTCAAGTTTAAAGGCAGATATTTGCTCCTTGGTGAAAGTTGTAGAAACCAGACAGTTGGCTGTGGTTTTAAATATCTCTTTATGATCAAAACATGACAAACGCTTCACGTTTTTAAATTGTTTACTCTTTTCCAGTCATTTTTCCTTAACAAAATAAATATCTTGCTTCGCACTGGATCTCACAGCGCTGGTTAGAGCTCACATGACCGAGGTTCATCAGTGAGTAAACGCATCTGCTCTAGTGAGCTTGCAACCGCTGCGCTGCCATTTGAACTTCGAGCTGAGCGGATAAACTGTCCGTGTGACACGGTTCAAATGAGTAGCATTGTTTCGTTCAGCTTTTCTACATAAACATTATATATTGAATATTTATCAAGCTTTTGTTTTCGTTTTATCAAGGAGACTTATATTGCAATAATTATTTGTATCGTTTTATCACCCAGCCCTGCTGTGAAGGGATTCTTGATATCTTAAATACTGTTGCTATGAAACTCGACACACTCATCAGTATTAATGATAGTTAGACACTGGAAAAACTTAGAGCATGAGCTCTAGAGGCGCCACCTTTTGATCTATTATTCTCTTCGAGCAGGAACATTAGCTACAACCAACAGGTAGTCAGCTATTTTGGTTTGTGGATTTCTTTTGTGTAAATGTGGATATTTTTTTAATTCAGGCTGTGCATTATTGCCTATTCTTCCTAGAAGAATCACGCAATTCACACCAAACTTTGTTAAGATGATGCCAAAATATTGAAGATGCTAAATTGCAAAGGTTTTGGGGATTTCTTGAATTGTGTTGCCATGGCAATTTATTAAAATAATGGTAAAAAACGAAATCGTACTTTTTCTTTAAAGTGCATTGTTCAAATGCCTCAAAATGTTCTACTTATGGAGAACAAGTCATTCTGAGAAATCTTGCTTTTTTAATGAATATCTGATGATCAGGAAGCTGACAGCAAATTAAAAACATCAGACATTTCAGCTGACAGAAGAAGGCTGTAATACAAATGTTGTCCAATAGATGAAGTCAACTTTTAAGCCTAATCCTTTATCTTCTCACTTTCCATCAGTTAGAATGACAAATACATAATCAAATCAGATGATACACATTGTACCTTAAATATAGTTTTATAATTATATTTATTTTACAAATGCTTATAGATCATTATAAATGTGTGTATATCCTTGTCTTTCTCTGTGTGTGTGTCTGTTTCACACTCTTGCTGTTCTAGAGTAACCCTTTCATTATTATTCCTGTAGCTCAACAACATTTTTGGGGTAAAATTATAGTTGACTCGTATGTGTTAACATACCTGCAATAAAGCTCCTTCTGATTATTACTAATTATTTCATGAACAAACAACAGTAGATTGTTGTTAGCTGGAGTTGATTGCACATGTAGTCAGTCAGATGAAGGTGTGTTTGGTTTGTTACCCGTGAATCGGCCACTTTGCTCAATCCCAGCTCCTGAATGAGTCTCTCAATCTTCTCATCTTTTTCTCGCTGACGGATTGACTTCGGGAGTCGTAAAGCTGCTGAGAAACGCAGATCCTCGCGAACAGTCAGCGTCCCCATGACCACGTCATCCTGCAAAAACACAAGACTTTCAGGATATTTCATGTGTTTAACCCAGGACAGAGCCCTTTCTGAACACGCCCTTAATGAAGCAGAGTGTCTCAGGACACAGCTGGTGTGATTTGAGATTCGATTAAACAATCACTGGAGGAATTCAGACTCCTGAAGTAAACACAAGACCAAACTCTATTAAACTCTATTTATGGAAGGAAAACAAACGAAACTACTGAACGGTTTCAGTCCATCTCTTCTAATCTTAGTCAGGAAACCCAAAATGCCCTTAGTCATGATATGAATTACAGAATAACGAGTTCAGCGTCCTGTTTTAAATGCAGAAGTAATTGTTAGAGTCAAATGTGACGCCTAAGTTCAGTGTAAGTTCAGCATTTGTGCTCCAGACCTGAGTAATTCCTCACATCACATGTCATTGAGGAGAATGTGCTGCTACTTTACTAACAAAGGAAACGTAGTAAATGAGTGTTTGTGTGGTTTATACCTGCACTACGTATCCAGACAGACATTGAGAGGCAGTTTTAACATTACGTGACATGACATCTGACGCACAGACGCCATGACACATGCCAAACCTGTGACATCTGACACACAGACGCCATGGCACATGCCAAACCTGTGACATAAACCTGTGACATCTGACGCACCACATGCCAAACCTGTGACATAAACCTGTGACAATGTCGCGCTGCGTGTCGCACTTTCGGTAGTGACTGACACCTGCCCCTAGGTGCCGCTGCTTAATGTAGATTGCGTGACACAAGCACGTCAGCACGATATTGATTTAATTAACAGTTTGTTGCGGTCAAGTATACGATTTATTGCATCGCGAAATTCATTTGTACAACAAATATTCCTCTGTTAAAATTAAAATGTGTCTAATGTCCCTTAATGTGTATTTTGTCATTGTAAGTTTATTTACAGTAGCCTGCTTTGTACAAGAGCCATACATTCAAATACGTAAATAGGCCTTTTTTCTGACACTTTCTGACACATAAATGGAGGATCAGCACCTGGAGACAACCTCTACAGCCCTGACCGTCAGCGGAGTCTAGGACACATAGATGAGCCCCAGAGACAGATCTTCAGTGAGAACCTCGTCACCTAGACATCCATCGGGGAAAGACCCCTGGAACCAGTGGACCACTTACACTCTGACTTTGCTGCAGTTGGAACAAACTACTGATTCGTCTGGCTGGAGGGGAACTGGCCCCCCGACTAAGCCTGGTTTCTCCCAAGGTTTTTTCTCCATTCTGTCACCGATGGAGTTTTCGTTCCTTGCCGCTGTCGCCTCTGGCTTGCTTAGTTGGGGACACTTCACTTGCAGCACAATCATCGAATTGATTGCACAGATATTATTTAAACTGAACTAAGCTGGACAATGCCATTACTAAATTCAATAATGAAATGCATTCAGCTGATAATTGAGTGTTAAATCCTGTCATTTTACATTATTGACACAATTTGCCTATTTTGATATTGTGCAGTGCTTTGTTACAATTTGTATTGTTAAAAGCGCTATATAAATAAAGGTGACTTGACTTGACTTGACTTGACTTGCCTATCCGAAATTACATAACAAATATAATCTGTCCCGAGAAAACTCCACAAGCCATTATAAAGTGATGTCTACTATTATAACGTGATTTATGAAACTTACACCAACCATTCAGAAGTGTGCCTGACCTTGACACAGGCTTTTCACAATGCAATGCCGTGTACATTACGTGACATGACATCTGATGCACACATGCCAAACCTGTGACATCTGACGCACACATGCCAAACCTGTGACATAAACCTGTGACATCTGACGCACCACATGCCAAACCTGTGACATCTGACGTACCACATGCCAAACCTGTGACATAAACCTGTGACATCTGACGCACCACATGCCAAACCTGTGACATAAACCTGTGACATCTGACGCACCACATGCCAAACCCGTGACATAAACCTGTGACATCTGACGCACCACATGCCAAACCTGTGGCATAAACCTGTGACATCTGACGCACCACATGCCAAACCTGTGGCATAAACCTGTGACATCTGACGCACCACATGCCAAACCTGTGACATAAACCTGTGACAATGTCGCGCTGCGTGTCGCACCTTCAGTAGTGACTGACACCTGCCGCTGGGTGCCGCTGCTTAATGTAGATTGCGTGACACAAGCACTTAACGTCAGAACGATATTGATTTAATTAACAGTATGTTGCGGTCAAGTATACGATTTATTGCATCGCGAAATTCATTTGTACAACAAATATTCCTCTGTTAAGATTAAAATGTGTCTAATGCCCCTTAATGTGTATTTTGTAATTGTAAGTTTATTTACAGTAGCCTGCTTTGTACAAGAGTCATACATTCAAATACGTGAATAGGCAATTTTTTTCTGACTTGCCTATCCGAAATTACATTAAAAATAAAAACTGTCATATTTAGACAACTCCAGAAAAAATGCATGCTCATAATCTATATATTATGAGCATGCATTTCTTCTGGAGTTGTCTTAATGTTTTGTCAAAGCATTTGACTTTCTGCAGACAGGTTAATAAGTAGAAATGTTGTTTAAATAGCATCTAGACTTCCATTATATGTTGCAGACTTAGGCTACTCTGCATTGTGAAAAGCCCGTGTCAAGGTCAGGCACACTTCTGAATGGTTGGTTTAAGTTTCATAAATCATGTTATAATAGTAGACATCACTTTATAATGGCTTGTGGAGTTTTCTCATGACAGATTATATTTTTTATGTAATTTCGGATAGGCAAGTGTCAGAAAAAAAAAGCATATTTACGTATTTGAATGTATGGCTATTGTACAAAGCAGGCTACTGGATCGCAACAAACTGTTAATTAAATCAATATCGTACTGACGTGCTTGTGTCACGCAATCTACATTATGCAGCGGCACCCAGCGGCAGGTGTCAGTCACTACTGAAGGTGCGACACGCAGCGCGACATTGTCACAGGTTTATGTCACAGGTTTGGCATGTGGTGCGTCAGATGTCACAGGTTTATGTCACAGGTTTGACATGTGGTGCGTCAGATGTCAAAGGTTTATGCCACAGGTTTGACATGTGGTGCGTCAGATGTCACAGGTTTATGTCAAAGGTTTGACATGTGGTGCGTCAGATGTCACAGGTTTATGTCACAGGTTTGGCATGTGGTGCGTCAGATGTCACAGGTTTATGTCACAGGTTTGGCATGTGGTGCGTCAGATGTCACAGGTTTATGCTACAGGTTTGGCATGTGGTGCGTCAGATGTCACAGGTTTATGCCACAGGTTTGACATGTGGTGCGTCAGATGTCACAGGTTTATGTCAAAGGTTTGACATGTGGTGCGTCAGATGTCACAGGTTTATGTCACAGGTTTGGCATGTGGTGCGTCAGATGTCACAGGTTTATGTCAAAGGTTTGACATGTGGTGCGTCAGATGTCACAGGTTTATGTCACAGGTTTGGCATGTGGTGCGTCAGATGTCACAGGTTTATGTCACAGGTTTGGCATGTGGTGCGTCAGATGTCACAGGTTTATGCCACAGGTTTGGCATGTGGTGCGTCAGATGTCACAGTTTTATGTCACAGGTTTGGCATGTGGTGCGTCAGATGTCACAGGTTTATGTCACAGGTTTGGCATGTGGTGCGTCAGATGTCACAGGTTTATGCCACAGGTTTGGCATGTGGTGCGTCAGATGGCACAGGTTTATGTCACAGGTTTGGCATGTGGTGCGTCAGATGTCACAGGTTTATGTCACAGGTTTGGCATGTGGTGCGTCAGATGTCACAGGTTTATGCTACAGGTTTGGCATGTGGTGCGTCAGAAAAAGAAAAAGAAAAAGAGTATATAGAATATAGAAAAAAGACTGTTAGTTGTACAAGAAAAGTTAGCAGTTAGAGAATAATTATGCAATTGATAGAGGGTCAAATGTGTGTGTGTTTTTTTAAATAAACAGAAGAAAGATTAGATCAAATAGAATTAGAATAGAGACGAGAGTGCTAGAGTTAGAGGGTCAAATAAAGAAGGAAGAGATTAGTAACTCTAGGATGATGGTCATATGGTGACGTGTGTCAGATTCAGCACAGTATGAAAATTCTTGCGAAGTCATGTTTGTTTATTCAGTGAGACATGTCGAGACAAGAGGAGCTTTCCCTCACATTTTTAACATATCAGATAAAAGTCCTAGTGTCTGTTTTATTGAAAAACACATGCAACACTTTATTGACATACTGTTATTTATGGAAGCCACAAAGATGAAAAAATAAAATAATTGCGTTATTTTATCACAATTGTTTTTTTGCAATGGTGAATTCATATCTCATTGTATATTGTGCAATTACTTGTTATGTACTTGTAGTTAAATTTTCACCAGGAAATTCAAATATAATTATAATAATGTAAAATATATCATGATTAATGGAATTATATTGTATTCTGAATTTATATCTTGCAATTCTGAGTTTTTAATCCCTGATCTGAGATCAAATTTCAGACTCCTAGAATTTTTTTGGAACAGACCTTCAACCTTTTCTGATCTGAGTTGATCTTTTCAAATTATTCAGATGTGGTTTACATTCAAGAGTTAAACAAAATTGGTCTGTTTAAGTATATATCTGTTATCAAATGATTTGCGCTCCGCGTTCCCGATGTTCAGATCTTAATCAAATGATTTGCGCTCAGCGCTCCCGATGTTCAGATCTTAATCAAATGATTTGCGCTCCGCGTTCCCGATGTTCAGATCTTAATCAAATGATTTGCGCTGCGCGCTCCCGATGTTCAGACCTTAATCAAATGATTTGCGCTCCGCGTTCCCGATGTTCAGATCTTAATCAAATGATTTGCGCTGCGCGCTCCCGAAGTTCAGATCTTAATCAAATGATTTGCGCTCCGCGCTCCCGACGTTCAGACCTTCATCAAATGATTTGCGCTGCGCGCTCCCGAAGTTCCCGAAAAAATATAATCAACCTTATTGTCGAACAGAACAAATATTTTAATTAATATTAAAATAAAATGTATTTAAAAAAAATTAATCAACTGTCAAATACAGAAACAATATTCAATTATTATTAAATTAACTATTTGTTTTAAAGAATCATTGTAAAATGCAGAACAAATTCTCAAATATTTATATTATCATTAAAATAATATATATGTATTTTAAATATACTTTATTGTCAAACACAGAACAAATGTTAAAATAGTTATTCTTAAAATATTATTTAAAATATCAACTTGATCATTATACAGAATAAATATTTACATAATTGAAATAATATTTAAACAAATCTAATTTGTCAAAAACTAATATTTCAACATTTATATAATTATTAAATACATATGTATTTAAAAAAAAACTGTCAAATGCAGAAAAAATTATTAAAATAGTAAAATATTATTAAAATAATAAAATATAAAAATAATACAAATATATTAAAAAAAATCTACTTTGCATAAAAAATATATTGAATAAATTATTATTAAAATAATAGCACATTTATGCAGAAGCCTTTAGAAATTAAAAACATTTTCGGTGTGTCCATATGCTAGACGAAGTTAATGAGATAATAATGAGTAATTTGACCCGTTCTTCTATAAAGGCGAAGGCGGCAACAGCAACCGCTTCGAAAGCGATAAAGACTGTGTGAAAGCATGTCTATCCAAAGCAGAAGAAATCTACCCGGATGAGGCTAAATTAACTAAATACTGCATTTGTTGATTTGACATGAGTGACTGATGTTTCATGCTTTTACCTTCGTGTTCCTCAGATCATGCCTGTTCTCTGCCAAAGGACGAAGGCGCCTGTTTTGCCATCATTCCCATGTATTATTACGACAATGGAGAGAAAATCTGCCGTATGTTGTTTATACGGAGGCTGCCGAGGAAACGGCAACCGTTTTGATTCTCGAGAGCATTGTCAGACATTTTGTCTCGGTCAGTAAGTCTCGTTTTGCCATTTTTAAACAGTATAATGTTAATAACGTGAAACTAAACAGTTGAGATTTCCACTCAACTCAGGGAAAAATGTACAATGGTGTCTAAAAGCTAAAAGGTACACCTAATTTCCCTCAAACACTCTTAAAAATAAAGGTTCTTCACAGCGAGGCCATAGAAGTGACCGTTTTTGTACCTTTTTTTCTGACAGTGCACATGGGTTAATAATCAAACATCAGTTTCACTGGAAGTTGTTAGTGTCTTTACAACAGTTTAAACTTTGGATTTGAATATATGAAGAGGGGTTTTTCTTTGAAGATAGCAAACAATTGGTGATCATTATTTATGAATCTGACGTCGTTCTGTCTGTTCCCACGTCTTTCATAAGTTCTTCCACATCTAAGTGACCGAGACAGATAAAGCCTGGTTTTGAATGTTAAATAAACACATACACACAAAGAACAAGAGAATGTCCTCAACATTAAAAATTAGGCATAAATTGGGGCTTTTTTGAGTCAACCAATTGTGAAAATAATGACTTATAATATCTATAAAGAGCTTTAGGATACACTAGAGTTCAAATCATTTATTGATTTTATTTTATTTGTAAAGAAATGGTACATTGTGACACAAGGACACATTATATTGATTAAAAGTGACAGTAAAGACATTTATAATGTTACAAAAGGTTTCTATTTCAAATAAACGCTGTTTTTTATTCTTGAAAGAATCCTGAAAAATAAAATGTAGGTCGCAAAAATATCAACCGTTTTCAACATGATAATAATCAGAAATGTTTCTTGAGCAGCAAATCAGCATATTAGAATTATTTCTGAAGGATCACGTGACACTGAAGACTGATGCTGAAAATGCAGCTTTGATCACAGGAATAAATTATATTTTACAATATATTCACATAGAAAACAACTATTTCAAATGGTAAAAATATAAGATGATTTCTGTGCATCATTTCCTAAAATGTTCAGCAGCTTGTTCAGTGTGTGTTCATGTGTTGTCCACTAGAGGCCAGTCTGTTCTGACTGTGTATGTATTTCTACAGCAAGGTCCGGACACCTTTTGGGAGCTGCTGACCTGCCAAACCCTGATGAGAAGACTGTTAATGCAGGTAAACTCACTAACTATTTATATTGTCACGTTTTAATTGTTGCGGTTTGGCCTTAAAGGTCTGCTGATGTTTGAGCTGTACAGCACAGGTATGAAGACCCAGCAGTTAGAAGAAGAAGACGAAGAATTGTTTATTTGTCACATACACTGTTATACAGAGTATAACCAGCAGTGAAATGTGTGCTCTGCTTTTAACCCATCCAAGAGCACACACACCTGGAGCAGTGGACACACACACACACACACACACCTGGAGCAGTGGTCACACACACTCACACAAACCTGGAGCAGTGGACACATACACACCTGGAGCAGTGGACACACACCTGGAGCAGCGGGGACACACACACACACACACACACCGGGGTTCGGTGCCTTGCTCAAGGGTCTCACCTCAGTCGTGGACAATTCCTGCCGGAGCCGAGAACCCACAACCTCAGATTACAAGTCCAACGCTCTATCCATTAGGCCACGACTGCACCTCGATTATAACTTACAGTTATACTGTGTTACTTCACATACAGTGTGGCTCAGTGAAAAGTAATGCAATTCTAATAAAAATACACAAACATATAAAGTCATACTCAATTGCATCTGAAATTCCTTCAAATGTCAGATTTTTCTCTGAGATATGAATGAATGAAATACTATGTTTCATTATTATTATACTCCAAATATATTTTTTGAGATCACAATATAGCCAGATGGTGCTGTTGTGTGCCTCTGCAGTAATCATGTAGGCGGTCTCTAAATCAGTGCCTGCATTAAGAGACCCTGTTCAGCCCTTAACAAGTGATACAGCACATGTATGATTCACTGGTAATAAACACTGCAGCATGCTGGGCTTCAAGTAATGCAATTATACAGGTTAAGTTGCACCTTTGTGCATATATTCTGAGGTCTGCTCTCTCAGCAGCTCAACCTTACAGTATCCTAATCAATCAACAGTAATTAATCTTGGTAATTCCAGAATAATCAAGGCCTCACCCGGATGTCCTCCTTGTCTTTTAGGCAGCATGTGCTGTATCAGACAAGCTAAATATAGTTTTGACCCCATTCTCAGACAGCATGGCAGCTTACTGCATTTCCTATTGCGCTCTATTAAAAGATAATGCCTTGCACTTTATACAGATTGACTGAAATTAAACTCACTTAAAATCAAATTTCCTTTCAAAGATTTCAATGATAACTTTGATTCATATTCACGGTTAAAGACGAGAGCCACGGTATTTCCTGCAATCAAGTTTATTCATTCAACATTTCACATTACAAATACTTTAAGCATTCTGTTATAAATATTTAACTGCAAGTAATCAAGACTCAACTACCAAAGCACACGTATGACTAACACAACTATAAAATGATATTTCTCTTTACACAACTCCATATGGATTTAAAATATAAAAATTAAAACTTAGAAATGACATAGCAAAAAAATTATTCCTCTTATAAAAATCTATTGATAAATACACCTTCCCATACACAGTTATAAACTATGTGAATTTAAATAAGCAGTTACATAGAGATTTTCTGATATTTTTTCTTATCCTTCTGTAGACATGAAGCACAATATAGTTATTATTAAAACTAGAAAATCTAATAAGTGTACGGATCAAAAACTATAATCGAAATGACAATTACATTCCAATTCAAAATATATCAGTAAATGGTTAAAACATTATTCACTTAATATTTACATTGTAATCACAGTAGCATGAACTCAAGTAGGAAAATATGTGAATACATAAAAGTGAAAACACCTATAATTTCAGTGGTATTTTTACAAATATAAATCAGAGAATGTTAAAGGTTATAACGGCTGAAGGAGAGTTTGTGAGGTGAGACACGTTGAAAGTAATAGTTATATTAGAAGTACACTGTAAAGGTCTCTGGGAGAAAGTATTGCACAGATCTCACTGTCAATATTTTGAAAGCGTATTCAAGTGAACCCTGAATCAATATGAGACTAATCTCGTATGCTTCTTTGTTTTCGACTAGTAAACACGGTACAGTGGGGTATGCACACTGTGTGCATGGGCAAGGTACATGTAACTGAACGTTTGGGAAAAGGGGTGAAACAAAAGTACTATTATAGCAATTGAACACAATTCAACCCTAACTTATTCATTTAGCTCATGCGTACCTAATGAATAAATTAACCTTGTTTCCTCTCAGAATTATACATAACAGTAAACATTGATATTTTAATATGGAACATTCATCATTGTGATACAAGGTGCATCCTAACATTACTCTAATTACAGTGTTAATTATTTTATTTGCTACAGCCAATAATGAGGGAGGTATCATCATTCTCATAACTGATAGTGGGTAGGTATATATTTCTACATGTACCACACATTTTAAGGAATTTGTGTCATGCTAGATTCAATATTTACTTTGTCCATTGAGACAGATATTAGTTTCAACAATACAGTCACCTAAATATGTATATATTTGTGACAATCTAGGGATTTCAGCACATAAATACATAAAAACCTAAACAAAATTATATTCGCAATCAAGTTGTACTTTATGAAATGAAACTTATATTTTAATGAATTATATTCACCGTTCCTGGCTGGTGGAATCCAGACAAGTTTCACGCAACATCTGAAAACTCATCTCTCTTCCATCATCACTTGACTTCATCTTTAAAAAAAATACCTTTCCTTAACTTTGCTCTCTTTCCCTTAAACTCTCTCTGTCTGGCTAGAATTTGCTCTGAACACTGCCTAGAAATTTGTATTACAAGCACTTCCTGTGTCTGTTTGCCTCTTTATAATGTATTGCCTATTGTATTCCTCAATGTGAGCGCTTTGGATAAAAGCTTCTGCTAAATGAATAAATGACAAATGTAAAAATAAATGTAAAAATATAAATCATAATACATTATAAGTCAGTGCTGCACATATAATACAAAAATGAACATAATTTACAACTATCTGTTTTTAAATTATAGTTGTTTTACATTCAGACATTTTTCTCTATTGTGATATTTTCATAAAATAATTTAACTTAGTTAAACCAGCAACTTAAAGACTGTAAAAAAAAAGTGAATAATGTGTGAATAATTTAATCATTTCCATAATACATGTTTATAAAAAAAAAATATCAATAATCGGATCAATAATCGGCGGATCAATAATCAGCTGCATGCCGATATTTGTTCTCTTCCTCTCTCCACCCGAAACACCACGAATCATCTGTGTGCCCACCTGTAAAACCAGCCAATAAGAGCAGCCGTCATTTCAAGTCCCACACTCTATGTACTACAATACTGACTGTTCAAATTCATCGCGATTACCATTAGTAGACCACACAGATCAATTTCATCAAACGCAGATTACACCCTTTTAACGAGGGCTCTTTGTGGCACACACAGTTTCACCTACAGTCACCAAAATTCATACACCTATAGATCTCATCAGCCAAACGACTTTCATGCTGACATTCAATCTGCCAATCTGCTCCACCTAACAGGAAGTCGGCCATGTTGGATTGTTTGGAAAACACATTCAGTGCAATTTCATGTACTCGTCGAGTTTTCATCCGATCACCACCAAACTTGGTCAACATGATCTAACGACACTGATGATGTTAAATTGCAAGGGGATTTGTCATATCTCGAATGGTTTGGCCATAGTGAGGTTACAAATTTATGGCGAAGAAGGGAAACAGGAAGTGTGTTATAGCATCTTTCGGATGAGACGTTAAACCGAGCACATCCACTTGATTGGCTCTATGACTCTCTCTCCTCTCCACCTGTAGCTGGTGTGTGGCGAGCGCATCCACTTGATAGGCTCTATGTCTCTCTCTCCTCTCCACCTGTAGCTGGTGTGTGGCGAGCGCATACACTTCATTGGCTCTATGACTCTCTCTCCTCTCCACCTGTAGCTGGGGTATGGCGAGCGCATACACTTGATTGGCTCTATAACTCTCTTTCTCCTCTCCACCTGTAGCTGGTGTGTGGTGAGAGCATCCACTTGATTGGCTCTATGACTCTCTCTCCTCTCCACCTGTACCTGGGGTGTGGCGAGCGCATACACTTGATTGGCTCTATGACTCTCTCTCCTCTCCACCTGTAGCTGGTGTGTGGTGAGCGCATACACTTGATTGGCTCCATGACTCTCTCTCCTCTCCACCTGTAGCTGGGGTGTGGTGAGCGCATACACTTGATTGGCTCCTTGACTCTCTCTCCTCTCCACCTGTTGCTGGTGTGTGGCGAGCGCATCCACTTGATTGGCTCTATGACTCTCTCTCCTCTCCACCTGTAGCTGGTGTGTGGTGAGCGCATACACTTGATTGGTTCTATGACTCTCTCTCCTCTCCACCTGTAGCTTATGTGTGGTGAGCGCATCCACTTGATTGGGTCTATGACTCTCTCTCCTCTGCACCTGTAGCTGGTGCAGAGGAGAGAGCCAATCAAATTGGCCAACCTGTCATAGAGCCAATCAAAAAGTCTCGCAAGATGGCACCGAGGATGGCAGCCGTGTTGCGTGCTCCGGGAAAACTTTGCAGTTTTTCGTATGTTTTATTTGTTTTTTTGTTGTTTTACGTGTCAGATGTTGTTAGTATAACTGTCTACGATAGAGACACGCTTTTGAACATTGGTTCCTCCGTCGCGCAACGCAAACCGGACTTTGAGTTTTTGAATGCCGGTGGATTGCTCACAGACACCGTATCAGAGCCCTTTGTGTGGGTTGCGAAATCGAGGAGACGCCGCCGACGCCGAAAAAGATGAAAAAGAGCTGGCGTTCTCGTCAGACTGAGACGCCGTGCTTTCCGACCTCCTCTTCCAACCATTTTACTGGCCAACGTTCAGTCACTGGATAACAAACTCTGTGAACTGCGTGCGTGCATCTCATACCAACGAGAAACAAGGGACTGCTGTGTTATTTGCCTCACAGAAACCTGGATGTCTGCGATGGTTCCAGACTCAGCCATCGAGCTCACGGGCTTCTCCGTGCACCGCTCGGATAGAACAAAGGAGCTCACAGGGAAAAGCAGAGGCGGGGGTGTTTGTTTCTATATCAACAACTCATGGTGTAATGAAAGGAGCATACACTCTATTAAATCCTTCTGCTCCCCTGATCTGGAATTTCATACGCTTCTGTGTCGACCGTTCTGGCTACCGAGGGAATTTACAGCCATCATAATCACGGCTGTTTATATTCCCCCCCAAGCCAACACAGACCAGGCACTCAAGGAACTGTACAGGAATATAAGTGAGCAGGAAACCGCGCACCCAGATGCAGCTTTTGTTGTCACAGGGGACTTTAATAAAGCCAACTTCAGAACAATAGCTCCAAAATACTTTCAACACGTCACCATCAACACGCGTGGAGATCGTACACTCGACCATTGTTACTCCCCCTTCCGGGACGCATACAAGTCCCTCCCCCGCCCACCTTTTGGCAAATCGGATCACTCTTCCATCCTGCTCCTGCCTGCTTATAGGCAGAAACTGAAACGTGAAGCACCCGCCCTCAGGACAGTCCAATGTTGGTCGGACCAATCGGACGCTATACTACAGGACTGTTTTGATCACGTGGACTGGGACATGTTCCGGGCAGCGTCTGACGACGACATAGAGGCGTATTCAGATACGGTCACGTGTTTCATCAGGAAGTGTATAGATGATGTAGTTCCGACCAAAACAATCCGTATCTACCCCAACCAAAAACCGTGGATTAACAGCGATGTTCGATCAGCCTTGTCAGCGCGGACATCTGCCTTTAAATCCGGAAACACTGACGATCGGAAACAAGCCAGTTACGATCTCAGGAGATCCATCAAAGCAGCCAAACGAACATATAAAAACAAAGTTGAAGAACACTTCAACAACAATAACCCAAGAAGCATGTGGCAGGGCATCAACAACATCACAGGCTTTAAAGGGAACAAACCAGCTACTGTGAACATTGCCGCCTCTCTTCCGGACGAGCTCAACACCTTTTATGCTCGGTTCGAGGCTGATAACACCGCACACACAGAGAGCACTGCCGCAGAAGAGGTCAGTCCACTCACGCTTTCTGTCGCGGACGTAACCCGATCCTTTAAACGGGTGAACATCCGTAAAGCCGTAGGCCCAGATGGTATACTAGGCCGTGTGCTCAAAGCATGCGCTTTCCAGCTAGCTGGGGTTTTTACAGACATTTTCAATCTGTCCCTCTCTCTGTCTGTGGTTCCCTCGTGCTTCAAAAAATCCATCATTGTGCCCATACCAAAGAAAAATTTAATCACATGCTTGAATGACTGGAGGCCCGTTGCTCTGACCCCCATCTTCAGCAAGTGTTTTGAGAAGCTTGTCAGAGACTACATCTGCTCTGTGCTGCCTGCTTCACTGGACCCACTACAATTTGCATACCGCAGTAACCGTTCCACAGACGATGCTATTGCCTTCACCCTGCACACTGCTCTCTCCCACCTGGAAAATAAGAACACCTATGTGAGGATGCTGTTCGTGGATTATAGTTCGGCATTTAACACCATAGTGCCTGCCACACTGGTTGCGAAGCTCCAGACTCTAGGACTGAACAGATCTCTGTGCAGCTGGATCCTGGACTTCCTGACAGGCAGAAGTCAGGTGGTCAGAATGGGCAACAACACATCATCTCCCCTGATCCTCAACACTGGTGCACCGCAGGGTTGCGTCCTCAGCCCACTCCTGTACTCCCTGTACACACTCGACTAGTCCCAGTACACTGTTTTTCTTTTTTGCACATCTTATAGTTTTTTGCACATCTTGTTGTTTTTTGCACATCTTATTGTTTTTTGCACATCTTATTGTTTTGCACTTTTTTTTATTTCATTGCACATTTTACTCTTATTTCTCTTTTTCTTACCATATGTATGCCCTTGTGTTATGTTACTTTATATAATTTGTATTCTTATTATTTTGCACTGTCCACTGAGCGGACCTGATTCGATTACATTTCACTTCTAATTATACCCTGTATAACTTATTATGTGACAAATAAAGAAACCTTGAACCTTGAACCTTGACTGTACAGCTACACACAGCTCGAATGTCATCGTCAAATTTGCTGATGACACAACGGTGATAGGCCTGATCACCGACAACGATGAGACGGCCTACAGAGAGGAAGTGAGTACCCTGACTAAATGGTGTCAGGAGAACCACCTCTCACTCAACATCGACAAGACCAAGGAGCTGGTGGTGGATTACAGGAGACAGAGCAGGGAACACACACCCATCACCATCTACAAGACACCTGTGGAGCGGGTGACCAGCTTTAAGTTCCTTGGCGTTCACATCACCGAGGATCTCACATGGTCTGCTTACACAGATGCAGTGCTGAAGAAGGCACATCAGCGTCTCTTCTTCCTGAGACGGCTGAGGAAGTTTGGAACGAGCCCCAGAATCCTCAGGTCCTTCTACACCTGCACTGTGGAGAGCATCCTGACCGGCTGTATCACCGCCTGGTTTGGAAACAGCACCGCTGGCAACCGCAGGGCTCTGCAAAGGGTCGTGCGAACTGCCCGCCACATTGTTGGAGGTGAGCTTCCCTCCCTCCAGGATATCTACACCAGGCGATGTACAAGGAAAGCCCGGAGGATTATCAAAGACTCCAGCCACCCGTCCCACAGACTGCTCTCTCTGTTGCCCTCAGGGCGACGTTTCCGCAGCATCCAATCCCGCACTAGCCGACTGAGGGACAGCTTTTTCCCTCAGGCTATCAGGCTAATGAACAGTCAGAAATAACTCACCTACATCACACTCCCACTCACACAACATGCCATGCACTGCACTTTAACACAGTTCAACTGGACTACACGCACACACTGCACTAACACAACCTATCTGCTATCACTGGACACCATACAATGCACATCCACGACACTGCATATGAATAATCTGTTGCACCTTTGCACATCTATCTGCTGCTCAACCAATCTGCTGTTAATTTATAATCTGTTGCACCTCACATTATTACTATGTATAGACTACATTATGTATAGATTATGTATAGATACTGTACATAATGTAGATGTGCCCATACGGTGTATAATGTGTCGCTGATAATTGAGTGTGTCTTTATAGTACACTATGTGTACTGAGTATATGTATGTGTATTTTGCACATTGTCTTCTGTACAGTCTGTAAATATGTACTGTCCATATGTAAATAGTTTTTTTTTTTTTTTGCACTGTCTGGAGCACTGTAAATGCTCCAGTGCAGTTTTTTTGCACTGTCTGTCCATATGTAAATTGTTTGTTGTTTTTTTGCACTGTCTGTCCATATGCAAATTGTTGTTGTTGTTTTTTTGCACTGTCTGGAGCACTGTAAATGCTCCAGTGCAGTTTTTTTTGCACTGTCTGTCCATATGTAAATTGTTTGTTTGTTTTTTTCGCACTGTCTGGAGCACGCTCATAAGAATTTCACTCACCAAGGCACTTGTGCTGTGGTGATGTGACAATAAAAGTGATTTGATTTGATTTGATTTGGTGTGTGGTGAGCGCATCCACTTGATTGGCTCTATGACTCTCTCTCCTCTCCACCTGTAGCGCACTGGTGCCGCTGTCCTGTGGCAGCCGTCGCATCATCCAAGTGGATGCTGCACATTGGTGGTGGTTGAGTAGAGACCCCCCCCCCCCCACATGATTGTAAAGCGCTTTTGGTGTACAACAATATACAATAAAGCGCTATATAAATGCATCATTCATTCATTCATAACTTCAGAATTTTCAAAATGCTTTGATTTTAACTTCTCGATTTGCTTCAAACTTCACCCGAATAATATCAAGACACAGAAGATAAAATTTTTCATATTAGTCGATATTAATAATTTTCACACACACTACATTTCAAATCTTTATATCTTTCAAGTTTAAAGGCAAATATGTGGCCTACCACCAAGGCTGTGGTTTTAAATATCTCTTTATGATCAAAACACTTCACAAACACTTCACGTTTTTTAATTATTTACTCTTTTCCAGTCATTTTTCCTTAACAAAATAAATATCTTGATAGAAAAATCAAATTTAGATAGTCTTAATTTCAGCATGTTCTATTGAGTGATATGGTTTCAAATCATGAAACATGTTTGTGTTGCCTTACTTTGATGACTCGTATCTTCAGCACAGTTTGGTCTTCCATAGTAGCATACATTTAGATCATGATAACCACAGTTAAAACCACTCATATAGCACCTCAATGCCATAATACAAATATAACTGCATTGTTTCTGAGTATCTTTATAAACACAGTAGTCTAAATACATTTAGTATAAATGCACAAACGCTATAGCTTATTCACAAAAACATATTGCAATTGTATTCAATTTCTCCTTTAAAACATTTAATACATGTCTACATTAACAATGCAATTCTATAAATATAATGGCTATTTGTAGATTGACTGTACCGTTGCGCACAGTGTTTCTCCTGTTTGTCAGTGCTGTTTCAGCTGGCTTCAAACTAGTTTAAATCAACGAGTCATTTGTGTTCTTCTGGATCTCACAGCGCTGGTTAGAGCTCACATGACCGAGGTTCATCAGTGAGTAAACGCATCTGCTCTAGTGAGCTTGCAACCGCTGCGCTGTCATTTGAACTTCGAGCTGAGCGGATAAACTGTCCGTGTGACACGGTTCAAACGAGTAGCATTGTTTCGCTCCGCTTTTCTGCATAAACATTATATATTGAATATTTATCGAGCTTTTGTTATCGTTTTTATCAAGGAGACTTATATTGTGATGATTATTTTCATCGTTTTATAACCCAGCCCTACTGTTAAGGGATTCTTGATATGATATGATAGGATTCTTAAATACTGTTGCCATGAAACTCGACACACTCATCAGTATTAATGATAGTTAGACACTGGAAAAACTTAGGGCATGAGCTCTAGAGGCGCCACCTTTTTATCTATTGTTCTCTTCGAGCAGGAACATTAGCTACGACCAACAGGTAGTCAGCTATTTTGGTTTGTGGATTTCTTTTGTGTAAATGTGGATATATTTTTTAATTCAGGCTGTGCATTATTGCCTATTCTTCCTAGAAGAATCACGCAATTCACACCAAACTTTGTTAAGATGATGCCAAAATATTGAAGATGCTAAATTGCGAAGGTTTTGGGGATTTCTTGAATTGTGTTGCCATGGCATTTTATTAAAATAATGGTAAAAAACGAAATCGTACTTTTCTTTAAAGTGCATTGTTCAAATGCCTCAAAATGTTCTACTTATTTGACTACATATGACTACAAGTCATTCTGAGAAAACTTGCTTTTTTTTATTAATATCCGATGATCAGGAAGCTGACAGCAAATTAAAAACATCAGACATTTCAGCTGACAGAAGAAGGCTGTAATACAAATGTTGTCCAATAGATGAAGTCAACTTTTAAGCCTAATCCTTTATCTTCTCACTTTCCATCAGTTAGAATGACAAATACATAATCAAATCAGATGATACACATTGTACCTTAAATATAGTTTTATAATTATTTTACAAATGCTTGTAGATCATTAAAATATATTTTTTTTTATAAATGTTTATATATAACCTTCTCTTTCTCTGTGTGTGTGTCTGTTTCACACTCTTGCTGTTCTAGGGTAACCCTTTCATTATCATTCCTGTAGCTCAACAACATTTTTGGGGTAAAACACTTTTTTCATTCAAGAGTTAATCAAAATCGGTCTGTTTAAGTATATATCTGTTATCAAATGATTTGCGCTCCGCGCTCCCGATGTTCAGACCTTAATCAAATGATTTGCGCTCCCGAAGTTCAGATCTTAATCAAATGATTTGCGCTCCCGAGGTTCAGATCTTAATCAAATGATCTGCGCTCCGCGCTCCCGATGTTCAGACCTTAATCAAATGATTTGCGCTCCCGAGGTTCAGATCTTAATCAAATGATCTGCGCTCCGCGCTCCCGATGTTCAGACCTTAATCAAATGATTTGCGCTCCCGAAGTTCAGATCTTAATCAAATAATTTGCGCTCCACGATCCCAAAATCAGATCTTAATCAAATGATCTGCGCTCCGCGCTCCCGATGTTCAGACCTTAATCAAATGATTTGCGCTCCCGAGGTTCAGATCTTAATCAAATGATCTGCGCTCCGCGCTCCCGATGTTCAGACCTTAATCAAATGATTTGCGCTCCCGAAGTTCAGATCTTAATCAAATAATTTGCGCTCCACGCTCCCGATGTTCAGACTTTAATCAAATGATTTGCGCTGCGCGCTCCCGAGGTTCAGACCTTAATCAAATGATTTGCGCTGCGCGCTCCCGAAGTTCAGACCTTAATCAAATGATTTGCGCTCCGCGCTCCCGATGTTCAGACCTTAATCAAATGATTTGCGCTGCGCGCTCCCGAAGTTCAGACCTTAATCAAATGATTTGCGCTGCGCGCTCCCGAAGTTCAGACCTTAATCAAATGATTTGCGCTGCGCGCTCCCGATGTTCAGACCTTAATCAAATGATTTGCGCTGCGCGCTCCCGAAGTTCAGACCTTAATCAAATGATTTGCGCTCCGCGCTCCCGAAGTTCAGACCTTAATCAAATGATTTGCGCTGCTCGCTCCCGAGGTTCAGACCTTAATCAAATGATTTGCGCTCCCGATGTTCAGACCTTAATCAAATGATTTGCGCTGCGCGCTCCCGAGGTTCAGACCTTAATCAAATGATTTGCGCTCCGCGCTCCCGATGTTCAGACCTTAATCAAATGATTTGCGCTGCGCGCTCCCGAAGTTCAGACCTTAATCAAATGATTTGCGCTCCCGATGTTCAGACCTTAATCAAATGATTTGCGCTGCGCGCTCCCGACGTTCAGACCTTAATCAAATGATTCGCGCTCCCGAAGTTCAGACCTTAATCAAATGATTTGCGCTGCGCGCTCCCGAAGTTCAGACCTTAATCAAATGATTTGCGCTGCGCGCTCCCGAAGTTCAGACCTTAATCAAATGTTTTGCGCTCCGCGCTCCCGAAGTTCAGACCTTAATCAAATGATTTGCGCTGCGCGCTCCCGAAGTTCAGACCTTAATCAAATGATTTGCGCTGCGTGCTCCCGAAATTCAGACCTTAATCAAATGATTTGCGCTCCGCGCTCCCGATGTTCAGACCTTAATCAAATGATTTGCGCTCGGCGCTCCCGAAGTTCAGATCTTAATCAAATGATTTGCGCTGCGCGCTCCCGAAGTTCATACCTTAATCAAATGATGTGAAACTAAACAGTTGAGATTTCCACTCAACTCAGGGAAAAATGTACAATGGTGTCTAAAAGCTAAAAGGTACACCTAATTTCCCCCAAACACTCTTAAAAATAAAGGTTCTTCACAGCGAGGCCATAGAAGTGACCGTTTTTGTACCTGTTTTTCTGACAGTGCACATGGGTTAATAATAATCAACCAATTGTGAAAATAATGACTTATAATATCTATAAAGAGCTTTAGGATACACTACAGTTCAAATCGTTTATTGATTTTTTTTTTTTTTAAAGAAATGATACATTGTGACACAAGGACACATTATATTGATTCACGATTTCACACTTACATCTACTAGCACGATAACGTAATGCGTATTTGGCGTGTATGGTAATACGTTGTAGGCGTGCTGTCCTGGGGGAGGGCTCCTAGCCGGGAATGGCCCGAACCCAGTGAACCCCCCCCCCGTGTGATTAGAAATCTAGTGATACTGGTGGAGAAGGGGTGGTGGAGGGATGCTGCTTAACCGTCGACTAGATGGAGGTAAGACAGCTGTATTTATGTCCAAGGCTGATTACCTAGATTGTGTACCACCTGTGCTAATTAGCCTGAGTATCTGACGTGCTCCTCCCGAACTTAGTTTAAAAACTACGTGTCTAAACTTCATTTAAAAGTGACAGTAAAGACATTTATAATGTTACAAAATATTTATATTTCAAATAAACGCTGTTTTTTATTCTTGAAAGAATCCTGAAAAATAAAATGTAGGTCGCAAAAATATCAACCGTTTTCAACATGATAATAATAAGAAATGTTTCTTGAGCAGCAAATCAGCATATTAGAATGATTTCTGAAGGATCACGTGGCACTGAAGACTGATGCTGAAAATGCAGCTTTGATCACAGGAATAAATTATATTTTACAATATATTCACATAGAAAACAACTATTTCAAATGGTAAAAATATAAGATGATTTCTGTGCATCATTTCCTAAAATGTTCAGCAGCTTGTTCAGTGTGTGTTCATGTGTTGTCCACTAGAGGCCAGTCTGTTCTGACTGTGAATGTATTTCTACAGCAAGGTCCGGACACCTTTTGGGAGCTGCTGACCTGCCAAACCCTGACGAGAAGACTGTTAATGCAGGTAAACTCACTAACTATTTATATTGTCACGTTTTAATTGTTGCTACTGTTGTGGTTTGGCCTTAAAGGTCTGCTGATGTTTGAGCTGTACAGCACAGGTATGAAGACCCAGCAGTTAGAAGAAGAAGACAAAGAATTGTTTATTTGTCACATACACAGTTATACGGAGTACAACCAGCAGTGAAATGTGTGCTCTGCTTTTAACCCATCCAAGAGCACACACACTTGGAGCAGTGGACACACACACACACACCTGGAGCAGTGGTCACACACACTCACACAAACCTGGAGCAGTGGACACATACACACCTGGAGCAGTGGACACACACCTGGAGCAGCGGACACACACACACACACACACACACACACACACACACACACACACCTGGAGCAGTGGGCACACACACACCTGGAGCAGTGGGCACACACACACACACACACACACACACCTGGAGCAGTGGGCACACACACACACACACCTGGAGCAGTGGAAACACACACACACACACACACACACACACACACCTGGAGCAGTGGGCAGTCAACGCTGCGGCGCCCGGGGGCAGTTGGGGGTTCGGTGCCTTGCTCAAGGGTCTCACCTCAGTCGTGGACAATTCCTGCCGGAGCCGAGAACCCACAACCTCAGATTACAAGTCCAACGCTCTATCCATTAGGCCACGACTGCACCTCGATTATAACTTACAGTTATACTGTGTTACTTCACATACAGTGTGGCTCAGTGAAAAGTAATGCAATTCTAATAAAAATACACAAACATATAAAGTCATACTCAATTGCATCTGAAATTCCTTCAAATGTCAGATTTTTCTCTGAGATATGAATGAATGAAATACTATGTTTCATTATTATTATACTCCAAATATATTTTTTGAGATCACAATATAGCCAGATGGTGCTGTTGTGTGCCTCTGCAGTAATCATGTAGGCGGTCTCTAAATCAGTGCCTGCATTAAGAGACCCTGTTCAGCCCTTAACAAGTGATACAGCACATGTATGATTCACTGATAATAAACACTGCAGCATGCTGGGCTTCAAGTAATGCAATTATACAGGTTAAGTTGCACCTTTGTGCATATATTCTGAGGTCTGCTCTCTCAGCAGCTCAACCTTACAGTATCCTAATCAATCAACAGTAATTAATCTTGGTAATTCCAGAATAATCAAGGCCTCACCCGGATGTCCTCCTTGTCTTTTAGGCAGCATGTGCTGTATCAGACAAGCTAAATATAGATTTGACCCCATTCTCAGACAGCATGGCAGCTTCCTGCATTTCCTATTGCGCTCTATTAAAAGATGATGCCTTGCACTTTATACAGATTGACTGAAATTAAACTCACTTAAAATCAAATTTTCTTTCAAAGATTTCAATGATAACTTTGATTCATATTCACGGTTAAAGACGAGAGCCACGGTATTTCCTGCAATCAAGTTTATTCATTCAACATTTCACATTTTAAATACTTTAAGCATTCTGTTATAAATATTTAACTGCAAGTAATCAAGACTCAACTACCAAAGCACACGTATGACTAACACAACTATAAAATGATATTTCTCTTTACATAACTCCATATGGATTTAAAATATAAAAATTAAAACTTAGAAATGACATAGCAAAAAAAATATTCCTCTTATAAAAATCTATTGATAAATACACCTTCCCATACACAGTTATAAACTATGTTAATTTAAATAAGCAGTTACATAGAGATTTTCTGATATTTTTTTCTTATTCTTCTGTAGACATGAAGCACAATATAGTGATTATTAAAACTAGAAAATCGAATAAGTGTACGGATCAAAAACTATAATCGAAATGACAATTACATTCCAATTCAAAATATATCAGTAAATGGTTAAAACATTATTCACTTAATATTTACATTGTAATCACAGTAGCATGAACTCAAGTAGGAAAATATGTGAATACATAAAAGTGAAAACACCTATAATTTCAGTGGTATTTTTACAAATATAAATCAGAGAATGTTAAAGGTTATAACGGCTGAAGGAGAGTTTGTGAGGTGAGACACGTTGAAAGTAATAGTTATATTAGAAGTACACTGTAAAGGTCTCTGGGAGAAAGTATTGCACAGATCTCACTGTCAATATTTTGAAAGCGTATTCAAGTAAACCCTGAATCAATATGAAACTAATCTCGTATGCTTCTTTGTTTTCGACTAGTAAACACGGTACAGTGGGGTATGCACACTGTGTGCATGGGCAAGGTACATGTAACTGAATGTTTGGGAAAAGGGGTGAAACAAAAGTACTATTATAGCAATTGAACACAATTCAACCCTAACGTATTAATTTAGCTCATGCGTACCTAATGAATAAATTAACCTTGTTGCCTCTCAGAATTATACATAACAGTAAACATTGATATTTGAATATGGAACATTCATCATTGTGATACAAGGTGCATCCTAACATTACTCTAATTACAGTGTTAATTATTTTATTTGCTACAGCCAATAATGAGGGAGGTATCATCATTCTCATAACTGATAGTGGGTAGGTATATATTTCTACATGTACCACACATTTTAAGGAATTTGTGTCATGCTAGATTCAATATTTACTTTGTCCATTGAGACAGATATTAGTTTCAACAATACAGTCACCTAAATATATATATTTATATATATATGTGACAATCTAGGGATTTCAGCACATAAATACAGTCAATCAAGTTGTACTTTTTGAAATGAAACTTATATTTTAATGAATTATATTCACTGTTCCTGGCTGGTGGAATCCAGACAAGTTTCACGCAACATCTGAAAACTCATCTCTCTTCCATTATCACTTGACTTCATCTTTAAAAAAATACCTTTCCTTAACTTTGCTCTCTTTCCTTTAAACTCTCACTGTCTGGCTAGAATTTGCTCTGAACACTGCCTAGAAATTTGTATTACAAGCACTTCCTGTGTCTGTTTGCCTCTTTATAATGAAATTGATCTGTGTGGTCTACTAATTGTAATCGCGATGTATAAACGCACCTCTTGATCAGCATTAGGACGGAGTTGGCCGTACTGGTGTCCAGGCCAGTGGTCGGTTCGTCCAGGAAAAGCACCGGCGGATCAATAATCAGCTCCATGCCGATATTTGTTCTCTTCCTCTCTCCACCCGAAAACCCAGGAAACCTCTGTGTTCCCACCAGTAAAACCAGCCAATCATAGCAGCCGTCAATTCATGTCCCACACTTTATGAACTACAATACTGACTGTTCAAATTCATCGCGATTACCATTAGTAGACCACACAGATCAATTTCATCAAACGCAGATTACACCCTTTTATAGGGGGCTCTGTGGCACACACCGTTTCACCTACAGTCACCAAAATTCATACACCTGTAGATCTCATCAGCCAAACAACTTTCATGCTGACAGTCAATCTGCTCCGCCCAACAGGAAGTCGGCCATGTTGGATTGTTTGGAAAACGCATTCAGTGCAATTTCATGTACTCGTCCTAGAGTCTTCATCCGATCACCACCAAAGTTGGTCAGCATGATCTCACGACACTGAGGATGTTAAATTGCAAAGGGATTTTTGATATCTCCAATGGTTTGGCCGTAGTGAGGTTACGAATTTATGGTGAAGAAGGGAAACAGGAAGTGTGTTATAGCGTCTTTCGGTTGAGACGTTAAACCGAGGTCCTGACTCTCTGTGGTCATTAAAAAATCCCATGGCTCTTCTCGTAAAGAGTAGGGGGGTAACCCCGGTGTCCTGTCCAAATTCCAACCACTGGCCCTTGTAAATCATGGCCTCCTAATAATCCCCATTTACTCGATTGGCTCTATGTCTTTCTCTCCTCTCCACCTGTATCTGGTGTGTGGTGAGAGCATCCACTTGATTGGGTCTATTTCTCTCTCTCCTCTCCACCTGTAGCTGGTGTGTGGTGAGAGCATCTACTTGATTGGCTCTATGTCTCGCATCCACTTGATTGGCTCTATGACACTCTCTCCTCTCCACCTGTAAATGATGTGGGGTGAGCGCATACACTTGATTGGCTCTATGACTCTCTCTCCTCTCCACATGTAGCTGGTGTGTGGTGAGTGCATCATTCACTTGATTGGCTCTATGTTTCTCTCTCCTCTCCACCTGTAGCTGGTGTGTGGTGAGCGCATACACTTGATTGGCTCTATGTCTCTCTCTCCTCTCCACCTGTAAATGATGTGGGGTGAGCGCATACACTTGATTGGCTCTATGTCTCTCTCTCCTCTCCACCTGTAAATGATGTGGGGTGAGCGCATACACTTGATTGGCTCTATGACTCTCTCTCCTCTCCACATGTAGCTGGTGTGTGGTGAGCGCATCCACTTGATTGGCTCTATGCCTCTCTCTCCTCTCCACCTGTAACTTGTGTGTGGTGAGCGCATACACTTGATTGGCTCTATGTCTCTCTCTCTCCTCTCCACCTGTAGCTGGTGTGTGGCGAGCGCATACACTTGATTGGCTCTATGTCTCTCTCTCCTCTCCACCTGTAGCTGGTGTGTGGTGAGCGCATCCACTTGATTGGCTCTATGTCTCTCTCTCCTCTCCACCTGTAAATTATGTGGGGTGAGCGCATACACTTGATTGGCTCTATGACTCTCTCTCCTCTCCACATGTAGCTGGTGTGTGGTGAGCGCATCCACTTGATTGGCTCTATGCCTCTCTCTCCTCTCCACCTGTAACTTGCTTGTGGTGAGCGCATACACTTGATTGGCTCTATGTCTCTCTCTCTCCTCTCCACCTGTAGCTGGTGTGTGGCGAGCGCATGCACTTGACTGGCTCTATGTCTCTCTCTCCTCTCCACCTGTAGCTGGTGTGTGGCGAGCGCATACACTTGATTGGCTCTATGACTCTCTCTCCTCTCCACCTGTAGCTGGTGTGTGGCGAGCGCATACACTTGATAGGCTCTATGACTCTCTCTCCTCTCCACCTGTAGCTGGTGTGTGGCGAGCGCATACACTTGATTGGCTCTATGACTCTCTCTCCTCTCCACCTGTAGCTAGTGTGTGGCGAGCGCATACACTTGATTGGCTCTATGTCTCTCTCCTCTCCACCTGTAGCTGGTGTGTGGTGAGCGCATCCACTTGATTGGCACTAGGACTCTCTCCTCACCACCTGTTGCTGGTGTGTGGTGAGCGCATACACTTGATTGGGTCTATGACTCTCTCTCTTCTCCACCTGTAGCTGGTGTGTGGTGAGAGCATACACTTGATTGGCAATATGACTCTCTCCTCTCCACCTGTAGCTGGTGTGTGGTGAGCGCATCCACTTGATTGGCTCTATGACTCTCTCTGCTCTCCACCTGTAGCTGGTGTGTGGCGAGCGCATACACTTGATTGGCTCTATGATTCTCTCTCCTCTCCACCTGTAGCTGGTGTGTGGTGAGCGCATACACTTGATTGCCTCTATGACTCTCTCTCCTCTCCACCTGTAGCTGCTGTGTGGTGAGTGCATACACTTGATTGGATCTATCACTCTCTCTCCTCTCCACCTGTAGCTGGTGTGTGGCGAGCGCATACACTTGATTGGCTCTATGACTCTCTCTCCTCTCCACATGTAGCTGGTGTGTGGTGAGCGCATCCATTGATTGGCTCTATGCCTCTCTCTCCTCTCCACCTGTAACTTGCTTGTGGTGAGCGCATACACTTGATTGGCTCTATGTCTCTCTCTCTCCTCTCCACCTGTAGCTGGTGTGTGGCGAGCGCATGCACTTGATTGGCTCTATGTCTCTCTCTCCTCTCCACCTGTAGCTGGTGTGTGGTGAGAGCATCCACTTGATTGGTTCTATGACTCTCTCCTCTCCACCTGTAGCTGGTGTGTGGTGAGCGCATACACTTTATTGGCTCTATGTCTCTCTCCTCTCCACCTGTAGCTGCTGTGTGGTGAGCGCATACACTTGATTGCCTCTATGTCTCTCTCTCCTCCCCACCTGTAGCTGGTGTGTGGTGAGCGCATCCACTTGATTGGCTCTATGTCTCTCTCTCCTCTCCACCTGTAAATTATGTGGGGTGAGCGCATACACTTGATTGGCTCTATGACTCTCTCTCCTCTCCACATGTAGCTGGTGTGTGGTGAGCGCATCCACTTGATTGGCTCTATGCCTCTCTCTCCTCTCCACCTGTAACTTGCTTGTGGTGAGCGCATACACTTGATTGGCTCTATATCTCTCTCTCTCCTCTCCACCTGTAGCTGGTGTGTGGCGAGCGCATGCACTTGACTGGCTCTATGTCTCTCTCTCCTCTCCACCTGTAGCTGGTGTGTGGCGAGCGCATACACTTGATTGGCTCTATGACTCTCTCTCCTCTCCACCTGTAGCTGGTGTGTGGCGAGCGCATACACTTGATAGGCTCTATGACTCTCTCTCCTCTCCACCTGTAGCTGGTGTGTGGCGAGCGCATACACTTGATTGGCTCTATGACTCTCTCTCCTCTCCACCTGTAGCTAGTGTGTGGCGAGCGCATACACTTGATTGGCTCTATGTCTCTCTCCTCTCCACCTGTAGCTGGTGTGTGGTGAGCGCATCCACTTGATTGGCACTAGGACTCTCTCCTCACCACCTGTTGCTGGTGTGTGGTGAGCGCATACACTTGATTGGGTCTATGACTCTCTCTCGTCTCCACCTGTAGCTGGTGTGTGGTGAGAGCATACACTTGATTGGCAATATGACTCTCTCCTCTCCACCTGTAGCTGGTGTGTGGTGAGCGCATCCACTTGATTGGCTCTATGACTCTCTCTCCTCTCCACCTGTAGCTGGTGTGTGGCGAGCGCATACACTTGATTGGCTCTATGACTCTCTCTCCTCTCCACCTGTAGCTGGTGTGTGGTGAGCGCATACACTTGATTGCCTCTATGACTCTCTCTCCTCTCCACCTGTAGCTGCTGTGTGGTGAGCGCATACACTTGATTGGATCTATGACTCTCTCTCCTCTCCACCTGTAGCTGCTGTGTGGTGAGCGCATACACTTGATTGGCTCTATGACTCTCTCTCCTCTCCACATGTAGCTGGTGTGTGGTGAGCGCATCCATTGATTGGCTCTATGCCTCTCTCTCCTCTCCACCTGTAACTTGCTTGTGGTGAGCGCATACACTTGATTGGCTCTATGTCTCTCTCTCTCCTCTCCACCTGTAGCTGGTGTGTGGCGAGCGCATACACTTGATTGGCTCTATGTCTCTCTCTCCTCTCCAGCTGTAGCTGGTGTGTGGTGAGTGCATCATTCACTTGATTGGCTTTATGTCTCTCTCTCCTCTCCACCTGTATCTGGTATGTGGTGAGCGCACACACTTGATTGGCTCTATGTCTCTCTCTCCTCTCCACCTGTAGCTGGTGTGTGGTGAGTGCATCATTCACTTGATTGGCTCTATGTCTCTCTCTCCTCCCCACCTGTAGCTGGTGTGTGGTGAGCACATCCACTTGATTGGCTCTATGTCTCTCTCTCCTCTCCACCTGTAAATTATGTGGGGTGAGCGCATACACTTGATTGGCTCTATGTCTCTCTCTCTCCTCTCCACCTGTAGCTGGTGTGTGGTGAGCGCATCCACTTGATTGGCTCTATGACTCTCTTTCCTCTCCACCTGTAGCTGGTGTGTGGTGAGCGCATGCACTTGATTGGCTCTATGACTCTCTCTCCTCTCCACCTGTAGCTGGTGTGTGGTGAGCGCATACACTTGATTGGCTCTATGACTCTCTCTGCTCTCCACCTGTTGCTGGTGTGTGGTGAGCTCATCCACTTGATTGGCACTAGGACTCTCTCCTCTCCACCTGTAGCTGGTGTGTGGTGAGCGCATACACTTGATTGGGTCTATGACTCTCTCTCGTCTCCACCTGTAGCTGGTGTGTGGTGAGAGCATACACTTGATTGGCAATATGACTCTCTCCTCTCCACCTGTAGCTGGTGTGTGGTGAGCGCATCCACTTGATTGGCTCTATGACTCTCTCTCCTCTCCACCTGTAGCTGGTGTGTGGCGAGCGCATACACTTGATTGGCTCTATGTCTCTCTCTCCTCTCCACCTGTAAATTATGTGGGGTGAGCGCATACACTTGATTGGCTCTATGACTCTCTCTCCTCTCCACATGTAGCTGGTGTGTGGTGAGCGCATCCACTTGATTGGCTCTATGCCTCTCTCTCCTCTCCACCTGTAACTTGCTTGTGGTGAGCGCATACACTTGATTGGCTCTATATCTCTCTCTCTCCTCTCCACCTGTAGCTGGTGTGTGGCGAGCGCATGCACTTGACTGGCTCTATGTCTCTCTCTCCTCTCCACCTGTAGCTGGTGTGTGGCGAGCGCATACACTTGATTGGCTCTATGACTCTCTCTCCTCTCCACCTGTAGCTGGTGTGTGGCGAGCGCATACACTTGATAGGCTCTATGACTCTCTCTCCTCTCCACCTGTAGCTGGTGTGTGGCGAGCGCATACACTTGATTGGCTCTATGACTCTCTCTCCTCTCCACCTGTAGCTAGTGTGTGGCGAGCGCATACACTTGATTGGCTCTATGTCTCTCTCCTCTCCACCTGTAGCTGGTGTGTGGTGAGCGCATCCACTTGATTGGCACTAGGACTCTCTCCTCACCACCTGTTGCTGGTGTGTGGTGAGCGCATACACTTGATTGGGTCTATGACTCTCTCTCTTCTCCACCTGAAGCTGGTGTGTGGTGAGAGCATACACTTGATTGGCAATATGACTCTCTCCTCTCCACCTGTAGCTGGTGTGTGGTGAGCGCATCCACTTGATTGGCTCTATGACTCTCTCTCCTCTCCACCTGTAGCTGGTGTGTGGCGAGCGCATACACTTGATTGGCTCTATGATTCTCTCTCCTCTCCACCTGTAGCTGGTGTGTGGTGAGCGCATACACTTGATTGCCTCTATGACTCTCTCTCCTCTCCACCTGTAGCTGCTGTGTGGTGAGCGCATACACTTGATTGGATCTATCACTCTCTCTCCTCTCCACCTGTAGCTGGTGTGTGGCGAGCGCATACACTTGATTGGCTCTATGACTCTCTCTCCTCTCCACATGTAGCTGGTGTGTGGTGAGCGCATCCATTGATTGGCTCTATGCCTCTCTCTCCTCTCCACCTGTAACTTGCTTGTGGTGAGCGCATACACTTGATTGGCTCTATGTCTCTCTCTCTCCTCTCCACCTGTAGCTGGTGTGTGGCGAGCGCATGCACTTGATTGGCTCTATGTCTCTCTCTCCTCTCCACCTGTAGCTGGTGTGTGGTGAGAGCATCCACTTGATTGGTTCTATGACTCTCTCCTCTCCACCTGTAGCTGGTGTGTGGTGAGCGCATACACTTTATTGGCTCTATGTCTCTCTCCTCTCCACCTGTAGCTGCTGTGTGGTGAGCGCATACACTTGATTGCCTCTATGACTCTCTCTCCTCTCCACCTGTAGCTGCTGTGTGGTGAGTGCATACACTTGATTGGATCTATGACTCTCTCTCCTCTCCACCTGTAGCTGGTGTGTGGCGAGCGCATACACTTGATTGGCTCTATGACTCTCTCTCCTCTCCACATGTAGCTGGTGTGTGGTGAGCGCATCCATTGATTGGCTCTATGCCTCTCTCTCCTCTCCACCTGTAACTTGCTTGTGGTGAGCGCATACACTTGATTGGCTCTATGTCTCTCTCTCTCCTCTCCACCTGTAGCTGGTGTGTGGCGAGCGCATGCACTTGATTGGCTCTATGTCTCTCTCTCCTCTCCAGCTGTAGCTGGTGTGTGGTGAGTGCATCATTCACTTGATTGGCTCTATGTCTCTCTCTCCTCTCCACCTGTATCTGGTATGTGGTGAGCGCACACACTTGATTGGCTCTATGTCTCTCTCTCCTCTCCACCTGTAGCTGGTGTGTGGTGAGTGCATCATTCACTTGATTGGCTCTATGTCTCTCTCTCCTCCCCACCTGTAGCTGGTGTGTGGTGAGCACATCCACTTGATTGGCTCTATGTCTCTCTCTCCTCTCCACCTGTAAATTATGTGGGGTGAGCGCATACACTTGATTGGCTCTATGTCTCTCTCTCTCCTCTCCACCTGTAGCTGGTGTGTGGTGAGCGCATCCACTTGATTGGCTCTATGACTCTCTTTCCTCTCCACCTGTAGCTGGTGTGTGGTGAGCGCATGCACTTGATTGGCTCTATGACTCTCTCTCCTCTCCACCTGTAGCTGGTGTGTGGTGAGCGCATACACTTGATTGGCTCTATGACTCTCTCTGCTCTCCACCTGTTGCTGGTGTGTGGTGAGCGCATCCACTTGATTGGCACTAGGACTCTCTCCTCTCCACCTGTAGCTGGTGTATGGTGAGCGCATACACTTGATTGAGTCTATGACTCTCTCTCGTCTCCACCTGTAGCTGGTGTGTGGTGAGAGCATACACTTGATTGGCAATATGACTCTCTCCTCTCCACCTGTAGCTGGTGTGTGGTGAGCGCATCCACTTGATTGGCTCTATGACTCTCTCTCCTCTCCACCTGTAGCTGGTGTGTGGCGAGCGCATACACTTGATTAGCTCTATGACTCTCTCTCCTCTCCACCTGTAGCTGGAGTGTGGTGAACGCATACACTTTATTGGCTCTATGTCTCTCTCCTATCCACCTGTAGCTGGTGTGTGGTGAGCGCATACATTTTATTGGCTCTATGACTCTCTCTCCTCTCCACCTGTAGCTGGTGTGTGGTGAGCGCATACACTTGATTGGCTCTATGTCTCTCTCTCCTCTCCACCTGTAGCTGGTGTGTGGTGAGCGCATCCACTTGATTGGCTCTATGACTCTCTCTCCTCTCCACCTGTAGCTGGTGTGTGGTGAGCGCATCCACTTGATTGGCTCTATGACTCTCTCTCTCCTCTCCACCTGTAGCTGGTTTGTGGTGAGCGCATCCACTTGATTGGCTCTTTGTCTCTCTTTCCTCTCCACCTGTAGCTGGTGTGTGGTGAGCGCATACATTTGATTGGCTCTATGTCTCTCTCTCTCCTCTCCACCTATAGCTGGTGTGTGGTTAGAGCATCCACTTGATTGGTTCTATGACTCTCTCATCTCCACCTGCAGCTGTTGTGTGGTGAGAGCATCCACTTGATTGGTTCTATGACTCTCTCCTCTCCACCTGTAGCTGGTGTGTGGTGAGCGCATCCACTTGATTGGCTCTATGACTCTCTCCTCTCCACCTGTAGCTGGTGTGTGGTGAGCGCATCCACTTGATTGGTTCTATGACTCTCTCTCCTCTCCACCTGTAGCTGGTGTGTGGCGAGCGCATCCACTTGATTGGTTCTATGACTCTCTCTCCTCTCCACCTGTAGCTGGTGTGTGGCGAGCGCACTGGTGCCGTTGTCCTGTGGCAGCCGTCACATCATCCAAGTTGATGCTGCACATTGGGGGGGGGGTCTCTACTCAACCACCACCAATGTGCAGCTGGTGTGTGGCGAGCGCATCCACTTGATTGGTTCTATGACTCTCTCTCCTCTCCACCTGTAGCTGGTGTGTGGCGAGCGCACTGGTGCCGTTGTCCTGTGGCAGCCGTCACATCATCCAAGTTGATGCTGCACATTGGTGGTGGTTGAGTAGAGACCCCCCTCCCCCCCACATGATTGTAAAGCGCTTTGGGTGTTCAACAATACACAATAAAGCGCTATATAAATGCATCATTCATTCATTCATAACTTCAGAATTTTCAAAATGCTTTGATTTTAACTTCTCGATTTGCTTCAAACTTCACCAGAATAATGTCAAGACACAGAAGATAACATTTTTCATATTAGTCGATATTAATAATTTTCACACACACTACATTTCAAATCTTTATATCTTTCAAGTTTAACGGCAGATATTTGGCTGTGGTTTTAAATATAAACTGTGGTTTGTGTAGCCTTACTTTGATGACTCGTATCTTCAGCACAGTTTGGTCTTCCATAGTAGCATACATTTAGATCATGATAACCACAGTTAAAACCACTCATATAGCACCTCAATGCCATAATACAAATATAACTGCATTGTTTCTGAGTATCTGTATAAACACAGTAGTCTAAATACATTTAGTATAAATGCACAAACGCTGTAGCTTATTCACAAAAAATATTGCAATTATATTCAATTTCTCCTTTAAAACATTTAATACATGTCTACATTAACAATGCAATTCGATAAATATAATGGCTATTTATAGATTGACTGTACCGTTGCGCACAGTGTTTCTCCTGTTCGTCAGTGCTGTTTCAGCTGGCTTCAAACTAGTTTAAATCAACGAGTCATTTGTGTTCTTCTGGATCTCACAGCGCTGGTTAGAGCTCACATGACCGAGACTCATCAGTGAGTAAACGCATCTGCTCTAGTGAGCTTGCAACCACTGCGCTGCCATTTGAACTTCGAGCTGAGCGGATAAACTGTCCGTGTCACACGGTTCAAATGAGTAGCATTGTGTTGTTCCGCTTTTCTGCATAAACAATAGATATTGAATATGTATCGAGCTCTTGTTATCGTTTTATCAAGGAGACTTATATTGCGATAATTATTTTTATCGTTTTATCACCCAGCCCTACTGTAAAGGGATTCTTGATATCTTAAATACTGTTGCCATGAAACTCGACACACTCATCAGTATTAATGATAGTTAGACACTGGAAAAATTAGAGCATGAGCTCTAGAAGCGCCACCTTTTGATCTATTGTTCTCTTCGAGCAGGAACATTAGCTACGAACAACAGGTAGTCAGCTATTTTGGTTTGTGGATTTATTTTGCCTTAATCTTCGGGAGCGCAAATCATTTGATTAAGATCTGAACTTCGGGAGCGCGCAGCACAAATCATTTGATTAATGTCTGAACTTCGGGAGCGCGGCGCGCAAATCGTTTGATTAAGGTCTGAACCTCGGGAGCGCGCAGCGCAAATCATTTGATTAATGTCTGAACTTCGGGAGCGCAAATCATTTGATTAAGATCTGAACACCGGGAGCGCGCAGCGCAAATCATTTGATTAATGTCTGAATTTCGGGAGCGCGCAGCGCAAATCATTTGATTAAGGTCTGAACTTCGGGAGCGCAAATCATTTGATTAAGATCTGAACTCCGGGAGCGCGCAGCGCAAATCATTTGATTAATGTCTGAACTTCGGGAGCGCGCAGCGCAAATCATTTGATTAAGGTCTGAACTTCGGGAGCGCAAATCATTTGATTAAGATCTGAACTCCGGGAGCGCGCAGCGCAAATCATTTGATTCATGTCTGAACTTCGGGAGCGCGCAGCGCAAATCATTTGATTAATGTCTGAACTTCGGGAGCGCGCAGCGCAAATCATTTGATTAAGGTCTGAACTTCGGGAGCGCGCAGCGCAAATCATTTGATTAAGGTCTGAACTTCGGGAGCGCAAATCATTTGATTAAGATCTGAACTTCGGGAGCGCGCAGCGCAAATCATTTGATTAATGTCTGAACTTCGGGAGCGCAGAGCGCAAATCGTTTGATTAAGGTCTGAACCTCGGGAGCGCGCAGCGCAAATCATTTGATTAATGTCTGAACTTCGGGAGCGCAAATCATTTGATTAATGTCTGAACTTCGGGAGCGCGCAGCGCAAATCATTTGATTAATGTCTGAACTTCGGGAGCGCAAATCATTTGATTAATGTCTGAACTCCGGGAGCGCAGCGCAAATCATTTGATTAATGTCTGAACTTCGGGAGCGCGCAGCGCAAATCATTTGATTAAGGTCTGAACTTTGGGAGCGCAAATCATTTAATTAAGGTCTGAACTTCGGGAGCGCGCAGCGCAAATCATTTGATTAATGTCTGAACTTCGGGAGCGCAAATCATTTGATTAAGATCTGAACTCCGGGAGCGTGCAGCGCAAATCATTTGATTAATGTCTGAACTTCGGGAGCGCGCAGCGCAAATCATTTGATTAAGGTCTGAACTTCGGGAGCGCGCAGCGCAAATCATTTGATTAATGTCTGAACTTCGGGAGCGCGCAGCGCAAATCATTTGATTAATGTCTGAACTTCGGGAGCGCGCAGCGCAAATCATTTGATTAATGTCTGAACTTCGGGAGCGCGCAGCGCAAATCATTTGATTAAGGTCTGAACCTCGGGAGCGCAAATCATTTGATTAAGATCTGAACATCGGGAGCGCGCATCGCAAATCATTTGATTAAGATCTGAACATCGGGAACGCGCAGCGCAAATCATTTAGTTAAGGTCTGAACTTCGGGAGCGCGCAGCGCAAATCATTTGATTAATGTCTGAACTTCGGGAGCGCAAATCATTTGATTAAGATCTGAACACCGGGAGCGCGCAGCGCAAATCATTTAATTAAGGTCTGAACTTCGGGAGCGCGCAGCGCAAATCATTTGATTAAGGTCTGAAATTCGGGAGCGCTTAGCGCAAATAATTTGATTAAGGTCTGAACTTCGGGAGCGCGCAGCGCAAATCATTTAATTAAGATCTGAACTTCGGGAGCCCGGAGCGCAAATCATTTAACAACAGATACATACTTAAACAGACCAATTTTGATTAACTCTTGAATGTAAACCACATCTGAATAATTGGAAAAGATCAACTCAGATCAGAAAAGGTTGAAGGTCTGTTCCTAAAAATTCTAGGATTCTGAAATTTGATCTCAGATCAGGGATTAAAAACTCAGAATTGCAAGATATAAATTCAGAATACAATATAATTCCATTAATCATGATATATTTTACATTATTATAATTATATTTGAATTTCCTGGTGAAAATTTAACTCCAAGTATATAACAAGTAATTGCACAATATACAATGAGATATGAATTCACCATTGCAAAAAACAATTGTGATAAAATAACGCAATTATTTTATTTTTTCATCTTTGTGGCTTCCATAAATAAAAGTATGTCAATAAAGTGTTGCTTGTGTTTTTCAATAAAACAGACACGAGGACTTTTATCTGATATGTTAAAAATGTAAGGAAAAGCTCCTCTTGTCTCGACATGTCTCACTGAATAAACAAACATGACTTCGCAAGAATTTTCATACTGTGCTGAATCTGACACATGTCACCATATGACCATCATCCTAGAGTTACTAATCTCTTCCATCTTTATTTGACCCTCTAACTCTGGCACTCTCGTCTCTATTCTAATTCTATTTTATCTAATCTGTCTTCTATTTATTTAAAAAAAAAAAAAACATTTGACCCTCTATCAATTGTATAATTATTCTCTAACTGCTAGCTTTTCTCGTACAACTAACACTAAGTGGCTTTTTTCTATATTCTATATACTCGTTTTCTTAACAAAAAAATACAATAAAAAAAACCTTCCTACGTTTACTGCTTCAAGCTAACCAGGACTTGTAATAAAACTTGCATGTTGTTGCTCTTTTGTTGGTTTTGATTGCTTCTATAATGTCCTCATTTGTAAGTCGCTTTGGATAAAAGCTTCAGCTAAATTACTAAATTAAAAAAGTGTTTTACTGAAGGTTTCTGGACGTTCTGGCCGCTTGTAAGGATCCTGCTGGTCTTTCAGGAGAAGTTCTTATAAACGGAGCTCCACAACCTCCAAACTACAAATGTCTGTCTGGATACGTAGTGCAGGTATAAACCACACAAACACTCATTTACTACGTTTCCTTTCTTAGTAAAGTAGCAGCACATTCTCCTCAATGACATGTGATGTGAGGTCTGGAGCACAAATGCTGAACTTACACTGAACTTAGGCGTCACATTTGACTCTAACAACAGACTTCTGCATTTAAAACAGGACGCTGAACTCGTTATTCTGTAATTCATATCATGACTAAGGGCATTGTGGGTTTCCTGACTAAGATTAGAAGAGATGGACTGAAACCGTTCAGTAGTTTAGTTTGTTTTCCTTCCATAAATAGAGTTTAATAGAGTTTGGTCTTGTGTTTACTTCAGGAGTCTGAATTCCTCCAGTGATTGTTTAATCGAATCTCAAATCACACCAGCTGTGTCCTGAGACACTCTGCTTCATTAAGGGCGTGTTCAGAAAGGGCTCTGTCATGGGTTAAACACATGAAATATCCTGAAAGTCTTGTGTTTTTTGCAGGATGACGTGGTCATGGGGACGCTGACTGTTCGCGAGGATCTGCGTTTCTCAGCAGCTTTACGACTCCCGAAGTCAATCCGTCAGAGAGAAAAAGATGAGAAGATTGAGAGACTCATTCAGGAGCTGGGATTGAGCAAAGTGGCCGATTCACGGGTAACAAACCAAACACACCTTCATCTGACTGATTACATGTGCAATCAACTCCAGCTAACAACTATCCACTGTTCTTTGTTCTTGAAATGATTAATAATAATCAGAAGGAGCTTTATTGCAGATATGTTAAAACATACGAGTCAACTATAATTTTACCCCAAAAATGTTGTTGAGCTACAGGAATGATAATGAAAGGGTTACTCTAGAACAGCAAGAGTGTGAAACAGAGAGAAAGAGAAGGATATATACACATTTATAAAAAAATTTTTTTTAATGATCTATAAGCATTTGTAAAATAATTATAAAACTATATTTAAGGTACAATGTGTATCATCTGATTTGATTATGTATTTGTCATTCTAACTGATGGAAAGTGAGAAGATAAAGGATTAGGCTTAAAAGTTGACTTCATCTATTGGACAACATTTGTATTACAGCCTTCTTCTGTCAGCTGAAATGTCTGATGTTTTTAATTTGCTGTCAGCTTCCTGATCATCAGATATTCATAAAAAAAGCAAGTTTTCTCAGAATGACTTGTTCTCCATATGTAGAACATTTTGAGGCATTTGAACAATGCACTTTAAAGAACAAGTACGATTTCGTTTTTAACCATTATTTTAATAAATTGCCATGGCAAGCAGGGGCGCAGATGGGATTTTTTTAACTGGGAGGGGGACCAAGATCCAGGTGGGGGGTATTTTGCACAGACAAGCATCCAATCTTGTAAAAAGGATCGTGCATTCAAAAGCAGTTTCAATGCCAGGCATAATAGTGGCTCCCTGATCCCCGCAATATACAGTATAATGTACATTCAGGCTACATGTACAGGATGCATGTACATGGGAGGGGTCACGATTTTGAGGTATGCTGTTGTATAAAATGATGCCCCTTGTTTGTTTGATATTATTTTTGTCTGTTATACTCCCCTGGCACATTTCATTATATTAATGTTGTTCATTTTTTTATATTTTTTCTTTTACATTTCAATGTTTCTCGTTGTATTGATCTGATGTAAGGAATAATAATAAAAAAAGACAGCCATCCGCATGAAGGCAATTTTCATTCAGGGACAGGACTACAGCACATGACCCAAATCTAGAACCATCACCTACAGCACGTCCTTCTGCCACCAGTTCCACTGGGTCCTCAAAAGAACCTTCAAAGATCTCATGCTGAACCCACAGACCTCGTTCGCTCAGGTCAGCATCACCGTCTACAGCAGGCATTCACAGATGCTTCTATCAGCCTTTGAGCTGAAATGTTTAACAAAAGTCCCTCTGAGATTTTGAGATAATATTTTAATAATTTAACAACACACAACGTAATTTTATTTTAGTATCATCGAGATACTAGTAGTGTTTGTATAATTATTTTAAATGAGTTTTTATTTGTGTATTTTTGTCATTTTAGAATCGTTTGAATTCATTTTTATTTCTTTTTTTTTTTTAGCAACTTAAACTAAATAAAAAAAATGGGAAATGTTTCCTTGGCAACTGAAAAAATTTAATACAATTTATTTCAGGTACTGTAATTTATTTTAAGTAACGTTGTTAATGGTTTTAGTGAAATAAAATGATATCATTACTTGCAAGAAAAAAGTAAAATATGTATAATTTGTTGAGTGTTTTATTTTGATTGTCTTCATTTAAAAGTGATTTATTTATATTTTTAAATGTTCTGTTTTATTTTAAAGTTCTCTTTTATAGGTTCACTCAACAGTGTGTAGCTATGACATAATGAGTACGCCCCTTGGGTTTGCTGATTGTCTGAAGCCTGAATAGAATCAAACCAATCCATTGGCTGATGGTTTGGGCTTTGCTACGTCACTCACTTTTAGACTTCTGGGGGCCATACGCAAAACTGTGTCGACTGGGGGGGGTCAATTGGCTATGAATGAAACGCATTTATCTGTGTTTCACTCAGTCTCGAATCGTGTTCGCGGAAAGTGCTCAAGAAACATTGTCTCTTCCGCAGCTCGCGCAAGTCTCGAGCAAGAGAAACTAAAATGAAATCATCTTTTAGAGCAATAGGGCCCCCTGGTGTTTCAGGGGCCCTACGCAGTTTGCGTATTCTGCGTATAGGGAGGATCGGCCGGTCAAGTCAAGTCACCTTTATTTATATAGCGCTTTAAACAGTACAAATTGTAACAAAGCAACTGCACAATATCAAAATAGGAAAATAGTGTGTCAATAATGTAAAATGACAAGATTTAACAATACATTTTCAGTTGAAGGCATTTCATTATCGAATTTGATGATGGCATCATCCAGCTCAGTTTAAATAGTATCTGTGCAATCAAGTCGGTGATATCGCTAGAAATGAAGTGTTCCCAACTAAGCAAGCCAGAGGTGACAGCGGCAAGGAACCAAAACTCTATCGGTGACAATGTAGAAAAAAAACCTTGGGAGAAACCAGGCTCAGTCGGGGGGTCAACTGGTTCCAGGCTCAACTGGTTCCAGTGGTCTTTTCCTGATGGCTGTCTAGGTGACGGGTCCTCACTGGTTATCTGTTTCTAGGACCAGGTGTCCTGGTCTCCGCTGACGTTTAAGTCTGTAGAGGTTGTCTCTAGGTGCTGATCCACCATCTGATCTGGATACGGACTGGATCTGGTGACTGCGGTGATCATCTGATCTGGATACGGACTGGATCTGGTGACTGCAGTGATCATCTGATCTGGATACGGACCGGATCTGGTGACTGCAGTGATCATCTGATCTGGATACAGACTGGATCTGTTGACTGCAGTGATCATCTGATCTGGATACGGACTGGATCTGGTGACTGCAGTGATCATCTGATCTGGATACGGACTGGATCTGTTGACTGCAGTGATCATCTGATCTGGATACGGACTGGATCTGTTGAGTAAAGTGATCATCTGATCTGGATACGGACTGGATCTGGTGACTGCAGTGATCATCTGATCTGGATACGGACTGGATCTGTTGACTGCAGTGATCATCTGATCTGGATACGGACTGGATCTGGTGACTGCAGTGATCATCTGATCTGGATACGGACTGGATCTGGTGACTGCGGTGATCATCTGATCTGGATACGGACTGGATCTGTTGACTGCGGTGATCATCTGATCTGGATACGGACTGGATCTGTTGACTGCGGTGATCATCTGATCTGGTTACGGACTGGATCTGTTGAGTAAAGTGATCATCTGATCTGGATACGGACTGGATCTGGTGACTGCAGTGATCATCTGATCTGGATACGGACTGGATCTGTTGACTGCAGTGATCATCTGATCTGGATACGGACTGGATCTGGTGACTGCAGTGATCATCTGATCTGGATACGGACTGGATCTGGTGACTGCGGTGATCATCTGATCTGGATACGGACTGGATCTGGTGACTGCGGTGATCATCTGATCTGGATACGGACTGGATCTGTTGACTGCGGTGATCATCTGATCTGGATACGGACTGGATCTGTTGACTGCGGTGATCATCTGATCTGGATACGGACTGGATCTGTTGACTGCGGTGATCATCTGATCTGGATACGGACTGGATCTGTTGACTGCGGTGATCATCTGATCTGGATACGGACCGGATCTGGTGACTGCGGTGATCATCTGATCTGGATACGGACTGGATCTGGTGACTGCGGTGATCATCTGATCTGGATACGGACTGGATCGGGTGACTACAGTGGCCATCTGGGCTGGATACGGACCGGATCTGGTGGCTACGGTGATCATCTGATCTGGATACGGACTGGATCGGGTGACTACAGTGGCCATCTGGGCTGGATACAGACCGGATCTGGTGGCTACGGTGACCTCGGAATGAGAACGAAACAGACTAATATTAGCATAGATGTCTATCTTCTTACGATGTAACAAGTACATTGTGTTTTATGGGAAGTGTTCCCGGTTCCAGTTGACCTAATTAATGCAGCCTAACAATCCGTTAAAGGGTTTGAATATTAGAAGTGTATTAGTGTGCTATGTGAACGCCAGGTTAAAAAGATGGGTCTTTAATCTAGATTTAAACTGACAGAGTGCATCTGCCTCCCGAACATTATTAGGTAGTTTGTTCCAGAGTTCGGGCACTAGATAGAAAAAGGATCTGCCACCGGCAGTTGATTTTGATATTCTAGGTGTTATCAAATGGCCAGAGTTTTGAGATCGTATCGGATGTGGAGGACTATAATTGGATAAGAGCTCACTCAAGTACTGAGGAGCTAAACCATTCAGGGCTTTATAAGTAATTAACAAGATTTTAAAATCTATACGATATTTAATAGGGAGCCAGTGCCGTGTTGACAGAACCGGGCTAATGTGGTCATACTTCCTGGTTCTAGTTAGGACTCTAGCTGCTGCATTTTGGACCATCTGTAGTTTGTTTATTAAGCGTGCAGAACAACCACCTGATAAAGCATTACAATAATCTAACCTTGAGGTCATAAACGCATTAATTAACATTTCGGCATTTGATATTGAGAGCATAGTTCTCAGTTTAGATATATTTTTAAGATAAAAAATGGTGTTTTAAAAATGCTAGAAACGTGACTGTCAAAGGAAAGATTGCTATCAAATAGCACACCTAGATTCCTGACTGATGACGAACAATCGACAGAGCGGCCATCAAGTGTTAGACAGTGTTCTAGGTTATTACATGTTGGGGTTTTAGGTCCGATAATTAACACCTCTGTTGTTTTTCAGAATTTAGCAGTAAGAAATGACTCCTCATCCACTTTTTTATATCAACTATGTATTCCATAAGTTTCTCAATCTGGTGTGATTCACCAGGCCTCGAAGAAATATAGAGCTGAGTATCATCAGCATAACACTGAAAGCTAACCCTGTGTTTCCTGATGATATTTCCCAAGGGTAACATGTAAAGCGTGAAAAACAATGGCCCAAGTACTGAGCCTTGAGGTACTCCGTACTGCACTTGTGATCGATATGATACCTCTTCATTCACTGCTATGAATTGATGGCGGTCAGATAAGTACGATTTGAACCATGCTAGTACACTTCCACTAATGCCAACAAAGTTTTCTAGTCTATTCAAAAGAATGTTGTGGTTGTCTGCCATAGGCACCATTTTTAAAATAGAGTAAGATTTTGAATGAATAGCATAATAACTTTGATCATGTTCCTCATAAATCTTTGGTGCACAGAACGCAAAAAAGGCAGAATTACAACTTCTGGAATCAATTCACTTTCATTGAAAAATAAAAAAGAGAAGAATAAGAATAAGGAAAAAATATATTTTGAAAAATAGATTTGTGTTTGAAACACGAAACATGAGAATTACAAAAAAATGAATATTCATTAATTACTCCTTTTTAATTCACTCATTCATTAACTATTCCTTTAAGAGCCTACCTTAGCTCCTCCTCCTTTTGTGCGGCCTCCGTTTAAAACCTGACGTAACCGTAACTGAGCGCATCCTCTTCCGGTGATAAGTTACATTTACAAAGTTTAACATTAGTTAAGTTTCACAATACTGAAACAAAACTGTTTTTAAATAACCTAAGCGAGCTCTTAAAGTGTGGTGCCGCTGTTAATTATGGCAACTTTCCGTAAATTACTCTACGTACCGTGCTTCGACACTCAGTCCCCTCAAACTGACAAGGAATCGGGATATTACGGAGAAAACAACAAACGCCATAAACAGTACGGGTTGACTCAAGAGGCGACTCCCTTACTCTTCCCCGACGTTACAAGTCCCAAAATAACTCCATGTTTTTCAAAAAAGGGGAAAACAAACCATATTTTGCGGTTATACGCTAATATGATATCAACGGTTAATCTGAGGGCATCTAAAGGCCGGAAATCACGGCGCGCCAAACGCGTCACTTATGAATGTGTCGAACAGCCACACAGTAAGTGATTTAAAACGCTTATATATATATAATACTCAGTTGAGTAAAGTATCTGCAGAATTGCTCTGTGCTTTGTCCTTTTTATAGGGTCCTCATCTGATACATTTGGATTCCCGCCAAGAGATGTTAAAGCAAATGAAATGGTGAGTTTGGTACAATTTTAGCATTTTATGGCATTTCATTTTCATGACCTATCTTTATTTTGTATGACTATATCAGTCCCGATCCCGAACTAAACAGGACGTATTGAGGACAATCAAGAGAATGGTGGAGGAGAACAGGGTCATCAGAGAGCGGTTACACGCCTTGAGGCGAAGCAAATGAGGTTTGCCCAGTTAAAAACAATAGTTCACCCCAAAATATAAAATTCTGTCATCATTTGTTCACCCTTTTATGATACACCATGGGTGTCCAATCCTGCTTCTGAGGACCAGTATCCTGCAGAGTTTAGCATCAACCAGCTCCCAACACATTTGCATAGTCTGAAGTCCTTGATTACTTTGGTTCAGGTGTATTTAATTAAAGTTAAAGATAAAATCGGCTGGACAGCGGCCCTCTAGGAATAGGTTTGGACACCCCTGTTTTACACCAATATAAAAAAAAAAATCATGGAGAATTTTTGAAGAATCTTCATATGAACTGCATGTTCATTAAAAAATGAACAAAAATACACTTTAAAATAGCCATAAAGTAGTCTATATGACTGTGCTGTGACTCTAGTCTACAAGTCTTTTGAAGCCGTGTTATTATAGTGTTAGGAACAGACTGTGTGAAGAACATTACAGGGAGGATAAATAAGGACATTTTACTATTATAGGTAAACGTGTTATAATGATATTACAAAATCATTCAATTAAACTGAATTTCATTTTGTAGCCTAATTGTTTTTAATTTCAGTTTCAGGTGGTACCACATACAGCACATTTTCAAGAGCAAAGGAATGTTAACAAGCCACAATGCTGTTTATTACATGCCTCCATATATGTTATTATTATTATAATCTACATTCTTAGGACTTAAAAAATGACATATCTTGAGGACATGAGCATGACTTACAGATGACCACTAGATGGTGATATTTCCTAAATTAAGAGCTACTACATAAAGTGTAGCAGGGCTCTTCCACACTCTCCATTTACACTATACTGTATGTAGTTGCTGTTTTTATTATTAATTTGTATTTATATTTATAAGGAGAATGACCTTCTAATGTGTTCATTCGTTAACTTAATAGGACATCTTTCATCACTTAAACGGTTTCTCTTCCCACTGTTTTGTTCCATTGTCAGCGGTAGTGTTACTGTTTAATCTTTCTAGTGACAGATTGTATTTTGTTATTGCACGTCAGCTTGTTATTACCAAAACAAAACAAAAACATTGAATGGCCATCACTGGTTACATTTATTAATTTATTATAATTAATTTATTTATCTGATTCTAGATGTTTTTAAAAACAACAAAAGGTGTTAGAGAAAGGTTTGTTATTGTATGTCAAGTTGTTTGTGGCAAAAAAAAAATATTTATTAAAACATTGAATGACCATCACTGATTACATTAATCTTAATTCTATTCTATTTTAACTGATACTAGATGTTTTAAAAAGCAACAAAAGGAGATTTAAGTAGAATTCACTGAAGACACTGATGTTTTGCCCACAGTGAAATTGCATTACATTCCCAGCGTCGAAAGAGCTCGACATCTTGCTTATGCAGGTTGTGGTTTTGTGGCAGAAATCATCAAATAAAAAGCTATTGTTGGGAACATGACCTCAGACGTTTAAATTGAGATAGATTAATCATGTTGTCAAGTTAAGTCTGTATAATGCGGGCAATTAACCCAAGGCTTGATTACAGACAGTGCTTCTAGTTTAGGCCCCTCTCCTGGGCGCCTGTGATGATTATGTGTTTTCCTCGAGCATCAGCTAAATGGCCATGGGTAGATCTCTAAGATTAAATGCAACTACTGTAAATGTTTGTTGTAGATTAGGGTAAATTATAGAACTCGAGTAAGAAAAGGAATAGTTGCTTGGGGATGTTTAGATCTGACAGTAACCAGCTAAACATGTATTTTGCAATAGATTATATAGACGTGTTTGGTTCTTCTAATTAAGTTTCTCACAATGAATCAGCAATAAATTGATAGGAGCATGTAACAACAGAGTTAAACTGTTACACAACTTCTAAGAACCTGGAAAGTCCAGAACAGTGAGCTGCAGTTGTGCACGACTGTGTGACATTCAGGCCGTGCACATTTGATACGGATTCTAGCACTGAATTAAGCTGTCATTATTTTCACCACCAGACCAGGCTCATTTAGGTTCATGTGTTGAAACATGCTAAACAAGTGGAGCCACACCTTCTCTTTTGAGTCCTTAGCCACAAGCAGGGGTTGCTTAATGTCATTTTTATAATGATGTGCGGATAAACAGGGCAAACACAAATTATCTCTCGCAGGATAAGATAGACATATTGGACCACACTGCATCAATGTACACAATTTCCAGACACAGTATGACAATTACAACTCTTTCTCACACACACACACACACACACACACACACAAAATTCTGTAAACATAGTTTAATTTTATATATCTAATTTAATTAGAACCAAAAATGGTTCTTCTATGGCATTGCTGTGAAGCACCTTTATTTATTTATGAATTGTTAAAGGAGTTTTCGGTATCAATTTTTCACAGGTGAATTTGAATCATGTATTGAATTTTGTTGTGCTATGAATCATGTTGTGTTTTAGGTTTAAAGGAAATATCCGTAAACTTAATGGATACAATCATGGCAAAAAAATTACCAGGACCTTTATTGTTTTTTAGTTTTGTTTGTTTGTTTTATTTTTGGGGTTTATTCTTATACCTACTCTGTAATAAATCAATACAAGTATTGCTTGGGCAGTAGATATATCGTCTGCTTTATGTTTCTTTGAATTTAGCTTCAAAGGGCTCATTGAACTTCAACACAATACAGTTTTTCATTTTGGTTGGGTGTATTTTCTACATCACCATAAAGCTATGTATCATTCTTTCCACTTCATGTTTGGCTTTCAGATTTAATATATTCTGTGAAAGGACACATGTCATAATTAGCTGCAGTAAACAGATGTAATCTCTTCAGTTCTTTGTTTTCCGCTCTCAACTTTCCACTGGTTGATGTGGTTGGATGCACACAAAGACAATGACAGTGCCTCAGCTTTATGCTTCCACACACACCAGCTACTGGTTACATTTGCACATCTTTTCCCTCACAGCTTATTTGCTTTTAACGACAGCATGCATAATTAATGAAATATCACCCCTTGAACAGCTGGAATTAGTTGTGAGGCTAAAAGCTCTCTGTTTGAGGCACATGGGAGGAGATATTGTGAAAGCATATACTGTAGGTGCTTCTCGAACGACGTTAATATCACTGATAACTGACAGCTGAAACTGTACAGACCTGTAAATATATTGCACAACTTCAGCACCTGAAAAACTTATGAGATTACGTAATCAGATTCCAAAAAAATGAAGTACCTGTAATTAGATTACATTTTAAAATTCTCATAATCAAATTACAGTTTTATGAATTACATTTCATAGTCACGCAATGGCAGTCAATTATTCTTATTATATTGATTCTCCACAGTTCTCTCTTTCTTTAAAATGTTCCTTTCTGAAGGATTCTACCACTTACTGTATATCAATGAGACTAAGTAAGTTACTAAACACTATCGATGCACAAAGTATTCAAAGTGTGGTCAAAACCTGAAAAACGTTGTCCATGTAATGTCATGTTTTCATGTTTGTTCATGTAATGCAGGGATTCCCAAGCTTGTGACATTTTTTTATGGTTTCATTAATTATTAGCTGTTCATGAGCACCCTATAGCTTTTTCATGAACCCCAGTTTGGGAAACCCTGCTGTAATGGAACGTTTAATGCATGTTATGATTTTGATAAAAAAAGGAATGAAATATATATTATTTCCCTTTGTTTTTTAGTTTTTGCTCAATATGGTACACAATAATCACATGCAAGTCTATGTGATAAACAAGCTAGGTCAAAAGTAACCAAAAACTATTCAGACTAATGTATGTAATCCCGATTATGTTACTAACCAAAATTTTCATCATGTGATTTGTAATCTGTAACACACTACAATTTGTAAGTGATCTACCCAGAGCGGGTGGTCTTATCCGTCGTTTGCTGTGAAAAAGCATGACCAAACATGACCAAATTCCTGATTGTGAATGATATACAGCTACAATTTAAGACTGATCACAGACCATAAGTCTTCATTTAATAGATGTGACCCTGGCTGGCGACGATCTCATTAACCAGTGCTTTATGGCTTTTAATTCACAATGTGACAGAGAGCAATAAAATGCCCTGTACCTCCTGAATGATAAAGCATGTTGTAAAAAAGTCCTTGATAGAAGCAACCACAGAGTTCAGCTGCTTGTGTGAAGAAAATACCACAAAGAATTCCTCAAAGCTTGATGCCGAAGCATGACAAGGAAATTATATTACTTTTCCCAGAATCATCTTAACTGCCAGCACACAGGTATAATTGCATATTGCCATGAGGATACAGAAGAGTGTCAGGAAGAAGCCTTCAAGCGCTTTACATTGTGCAAGCGCTGATGAGGGTGTAATAAGAAGCTGGATTCATATATCCAAGCGGGACACATACAGGCAGTCCAGCGGTGTCAGAAACATTAGGCTCTCTGGGCATGTTTCATTTAGTATGAGAACTACTCACACTCAACAGCACTTCCAAGCTCAGTCACAGTACAGTGGCTTCTTTCAAGACTGGCACTGCATATTTCATCGCAGGGGGTCGATTGGAAAAAGTTATCAAACAAACACTATCTGAGTGTAATTGTGCTGAACGTCATTCTTGCTAGCCATGTGCCTCATCTGGTGTATTTTTACGTAATCTGAAAAATGGGGTCAAGTTTGATATTGTGCTGCGTTTGTGAACTGAATGTTCCCGTAGTGCAGTTCAACCCGAAAAGTAGGGTTGTCTGCTGCATCAAATACTTTGCCTCTAGGGACACGAATTGTGCATAATGGTCTGCTTACATTTCAGAGTAGCTTAATGAAGAGAAATGAACTGTTTAAAGGCAATGAACGGCGAAATTGTTATGAAGTCCAAATTAAAATCTTTAATTTTGTATATTTATATAATTTCAAACTGAATAATTTAATTGTTAGTCTTGGCTTCTTGCTTTATTATGATTTTTCTTTTAAACTAATTTTAAGAAATGGCTTGTGGTTGTTAAATAAACATATTTGCTGAAGTGCAAATTATGTTCCCAACAATTTGAATCCAGCAGTCTAGTATAAAATTTGCCTTAAATGGCTTAATTAGTACATCTAACAGGATTACTTTTGTGTTTATGCTCATTTATAAAATATATTGTTTCTAAAGTCATGCACTCGTCAAACTAGGGCAAAAAACAAACAAACTATATATATATATATATATATATACACACACTATATAACACACACACACACACACACACACAAAATATATATATATATACATATATATATAACACACACACACACACATAATATATAACACACACACACACACACACATATATATATATATAACACACACACACATATATATATATATATAGACACACACACACACACATATATATATATATAACACACACACACACAAATATATATATATATATATATATATATAGACACACACACACACACACATATATATATATATATATATAGACACACACACACACATATATATATATATATATAACACACACACACACACACATATATATATAACACACACACATATATATATATATATATATACACACACACACCACACACACAATATATATATATATATAACACACACACACACACATATATATATATATATATATAACACACACACACAAAAATATATATATATATAGTATAGCACACACACACATATATACACACTATATAAATATGCACACACACATACTGTATATTCTGTCAGTCAGACAGTGTGTGTCGTGTGTTCCCCGCCCTCTTGTGTCCATATATGGTTATTTTCCTGTCCTAGTTAAGTGTGATTATTGGTTCATTCGTTTCCAGCTGTGATTGATTATGTTCAGTGATTTGTTTAGTTAGTGTTGTCTGGTCTACTTGTTACTCCCGGTGTTCCTACCCAACCTTGTCTTGCCCTGTTGGATTTTATTAAAGACTGTTATGTTGAGTTTCTCCTCGTAAGCGTGCTCCTCGTTCCTCCTCGCTGTGTGCACCTTGACATATACATATTCTTTTTTTTGTAAACAGTGAAGCTCAATGAAATATTTTTGAAAACCCTCACATACAACAATATTTTTGAAAATGTATTTCAGGGTCAAGAAAATATTATTTCAAATCTTACAGTAGCCTACCTTTAGTTTTTTATATATATATTTACAAAAATATACAAAATTTGTACAAAATAATATATTGCTAGAAAATATATTTACTCAAATACATTTTGAAGCAAGTTTAGCAAATATATGTTTTGCTGTGTGACGTTCTCTAAACCCATCTGAACTGTACTCAAATGATGTAATTGCAGATCAAATGATGTTCTCTGTGATACTGGCCCAGTGTCATATCCATGTTGAATTACGAGCCAAAGCAAGTAACAGAAATGATGGCTAAAGTGGTTATAGTAAGCTACATTATCCAATGAATTCTCTAAAATAATACAGAGCTTTGTTAGTCTTCATTTCTCCTCATTTTCCCATCCTCAGACGGAAATAGCAGTTTGAGTTTGTTTATGGATTCGCTTGGTCTCTGTTTGCCCTCAAAAGTAACATGGACAAACAATTAAAAAAAGCAAATCCACTGTAAAGCATGATGTAATTTAAACTTGATGTTTAACATGTATTTGGCATGCTAACTATATAGTCATGCTTTTCAGCTCATGTTTGTACACACAAAATAACTAAAGCAAACTGTGTGAGCATTGCTTTCAAACTAAAAACACACCAATGTGAATGTATGTCAAATCTTATTGACTGAATTTATTTCTTTTTTACAGAAAAATGTAGCTAGGTCTTCCACTTTAATTAAATCAGTCATCCAATATCTGAACAGCGTGCCTTCCCATGCTCTCTGTAGCAATCATTCCTTGTAACAATCTGCCTCGTCTAGAGCGCCACAGGCCACAGCAGTCATTTTGTTGACCCTGTACATAGAGTTTGTGTTGCATATTATGTGACCGTACTGGCAGAAGTGGACTTCTTGACGTTTTCTCTTTATCCACTAATGAGCACACAATACGCTGCTCTCGCTGACATTTTCTTCTTCAACTTAATTCTCTAGTTTAACAATCTAAACGACTTTAAAGGAACACAAATTACCTTGATTTTTAACCTCAGGTGTGCACCCTAATCATTACAGAGGGGAACAAGTAAAGGTGAATGCTAAAATGATTCCCAAAGCATTTAAGTATAGAACGCAAATGATGCGAACACAGTGATTCATAAAGCTTAACGAAGCATAAGCCAAGGCCTTTGCCACAGAATGAAACCTGTCACGATTACAGAGTATGACTGCTCTGGAGAGCTGTAATAATGGCGCAGGAGCCCAGACTTGGTGGAGACACTTAAGTGTTAGTTTTGACAGGACTGACTTGTACTTCTGCATTCTCTAGGAATCAAATAATTACCACAGTACAATGCAAATCTTGCAGTGGGAAAAGGAGAGTTGCATGTTAGGTTTGTACTGCATTGCATTTGTTTAGATTTCTCTGATAAATATCACAGAGAAGCCTGAATTGTGCAAACAGCGTTACATTAAACGCACATTTCGTTTTCTAACAAACCCTTTCCATCAGTTAAGAATCGGTTTTCATTTCAGTGCATTTCATGGCATATTACTCGTGAACTCTCATGAGTAAAGTTCACAGCCTTTAAATTGACAGACTCGGGCTATATGAGTGGGCGCCATACTCCTTGAGAAGGTAGCAATTTTCCAGTATTACGGTTAAATCCTGGTAAAGAAGAACCGGATTCCAGGAGCCTAATTACAAGGTGTTAATAGCAACAACAATATAATTACTGTAATTTACACACTAGCCTGAAACCTTTATTCCCCTCCAAACGTATGTCACAAATGTCATCATATTTCATGTTTTGTTGCTGTGTTTAGGTTTTGATAAGTTGCTATTTTTCTAAACGTTTAAAAAAACACTATTAGGCAACTTTTGATGGAGTCAAAAAAGTTTGTTCAAATTGTTTTATTGCAAACAAAAACGTTTCTGAATGAAGAGTGAGTATATGAAGTCACTATATTTTAGCGTGATCTTAAATATGAACAAATTACTGATGTGAGAGCAATTTGAATAAAAACGTAGACTAATTTTAGCTTATACATTTCCCCACTAAACACCACATTATGCTCTAAATATAACCTCTTTATCCGTGAAGAGTATCATTTAAGGGCTCAGGAACTTCGCTGCGGATCTCCTGATGATGCTGTGTCCAAAGCTGCCTAAGTAGGCGGCTCTCTGTGATTTGAGACGCAGCCTCGGAGAGAACGATGATTGGTTCAAGCTTTGGCTAGTCTTGTAACTTCTGTCAAGTTATTGTTAGGTAGTCATGTAAAAGTTAAGCAAGCGCGACTGCAGGTTCTTTCTCAGGTTTCCATGCGGAATATAGCTGTAGTTATCCATTCCCCGGAATGATTTCAGCTAATTATAAAGGTAAAACATCTTCTGATGAAGATGATGATCAGGGTTCACGGTCGGTTCAGACGCAAAGTCTGTCGTTCAGCGTCGACGCTCTCATGTCGAAGAAAGGACGGAGTGAATCGACTTCACACGAACCGATTCAGATGCCCGGCATAATAAATGCTGAAGATCGATCCGTGGATTTCCCCAAACACCGCGAATCTGTCGAAGAGGACTCTTCCTGGATCAATAACCCACACTATCTCCACGTAAGTTACTATAGCCTACTGTTCGGACGCTTCAATTATAACGATCAATGTTTGAATGACGTCATACAGTAGATGTTAAAGTACGTGGCTTTTGTAAACAATAGCCTGACTGACTTCCTCAAAACGAGCTTTTCTGACACATCGTTGCTGTCAGGGTTAACTGGTGTCAGTTTGGTGTAGTGAGTGATTCTAGAAGAATAACCACAGCTCTTTATTGGAAATTATATATGAAGACTTCAGGTGCAGATTTTTCTTTTAATTGAGCATTTTATCAGGCTCCTATAAAAAAAAAAAAAAAATATATATATTTTTTGAAAATAAGGCATTCAGTAACTGGCTAACCTTTTCTTTGTCATTAAAGTTATATTATTGAACCTAAACATAGGAGCCTGATTAAAAAAATGATAATTTAAAAGAAAAAATCATCTTCATATTTATAATTTAAACGTAAAATAGTAATATAATAGGAGATCCATAAGGAATATACTTTCCCCTCCAAATGTAGCCTATGAATTTTAGAAACGATTAGTCATTTGGCAACAAAATATTAAACCAAGTGATAAGCACAGCATCATTAAGACAAAAAAAATCATTATTTACAGGCATAACGAGAAAGTCTGATTTCCAAAGGAAGTATTCAGACACAGCAGCCAGATATGGTGTCTGTACTTTATGAGTTTGTCCAGTGTTAAAACTAATTAGTCGTCTGCCCGAGCTGTTTATTACTGAGCAACTAGTTTACAAGCTAATTTATGAACTAATTTTACAGGACCGCAGAGTCCAGCGACATGCTCCCTCCGAAAGCACAAGACGAACCGTAAACCCAGAACCCCTTTCACAACCACCCAGCTCTTGGCCCTGGAGCGGAAGTTTCGTCAGAAGCAATACCTGTCTATCGCAGAGCGTGCCGAATTCTCCAGCTCTCTCAGCCTGACCGAGACCCAGGTGAAGATCTGGTTCCAGAACCGAAGAGCGAAGGCCAAGCGGCTGCAGGAGGCAGAGCTGGAGAGGCTCAAAATGACCCGCAAACCCATCTTACATCCCGGCCTGACTCTGCCGTTTCCACTCTGTACGCAGACCCAGACAGCTCTCTTGTGCGGACAGTCTTTCCCCTTCAGCAGACACATGCTGCCCTTTGCACCTGTAAGAATATACTCCACACCGCTGGGATACAGCATGTGTCCACTCTCCAGCGACGGCTTCTCTGTGGAGTCAGTCTAGAGGATCTATTGCATCAAATTGAACTATTCATGGAAAAACACTTCTGGCTTCTTTGCTGGACATATACTGACATGTTCATGTTTTATAGGACGTTATACAATTTTATGTATGCTTAGGATTACTTTTTATGGTCATTTTATTTTTCATTTTTGAATGTGACATTACACTCTTAAAAATTAAGGATCCAAAAGAGGTTTTCTGATGCCGTAGAAACCAAATAACCTTCAAGTAAACAATTGTATTATTAGTGTAAATAAATAACATTCAAATTATACCATGTGAAAGTTCCATGGATGTTAAAAGTTCCTCATAAAACCTACGATTCCAATTAAAAAATCATTTTTAAGAGTGTAATCTACTCTGGAAGCCACAAAGAATAAATTCAATCTAGATTTGCAGTTTTTTTAAGTGTCATAAAATGTTATGTCGATCTTGAAAGTCTTCTCTAACTTCCAGGGCATTTTAGGATATTATATTACTCAATATTTTGCATTAAAATACTGATTTTAAAGTGATTTTGAGTCACACTAAAGAAAATGTCAAAGTATATTAATTATTTTACCACATAAACTTATAATAAAGTATGCCAAAACCAAATTCGGATGTGTTTATGTCAAGAAAAGTAACTTGAAGGACCTATTCTCACTATTAACTATGTCCTTTGCCTCTAAATGTATAATTTGCTGCTTATTAAAAGTTAGTAAGTTTAGAAATGGATGAGGGATCTAAAATATGTTCATGCAGAATGTGTGCTAAGCTCATATGTTGGTAATATGCATAGTTAATAGTGATAACTGGTCCTTAAAATAAAGTTTTATAATATATATATATATATATAATATATATATATATATGTTTTAATCTTTGTATTAACATTTAAGAAATATAATTACATTTTAATTACAGAATTTGCTGATTTAGAGTTACGATCTATATAATACAGGCCAATTGATTTGTTCTTCATTGGACATTTTAGAGTCAAATCTATCAAGAATAAACCCTTTTTGCTCTGATTAGTGAGGTGTGAGTGTTTTAGGGAAACTTTGGAGATCAGCTCAGCCTTAAATCCGCAGGATTGCTAATGCTTTTTAAATTGAGCTGCTGAAAAGAGGCTTTTAAGCGTTCTTGCTCATAATCAGTGGAAATGTCGGCTGACCCACTCTTTTCATGCTGGTGGTCCCAGGAAAGTTAATTAAACGGTGTCATTACATGACGCACTAAAACAGCGGGTCAGCCGTGCAAGTATTTCAGTTCGTAAACCTGCAACGGAGGAATGTGTCGACCTGATGCTTTTCTGATCCGAAGGAATTCAGTGTTGCATGTAATTTATGACAGATTAATTGGCTTTGTTGTACAGCTGACTTTCCATGAAATAATCTGTAATCTTCAGCTGGTGTAATTACATATACGTGGGGTAAAAATAGCCCGATATAATAGCCCCGTTCAGTCACAGTCCCTGAGCTGGAGTCAATTGAACACAACTGCTTACCGACCGTGTCTTAGCATGTCCCTTGTTAGGTCTTCTCCGTCTGGGCTACACTTTTGTGTTAGGATTTGACTTTGAGCCTTAACTGATCGTGAATGCCGAGCTCTACATCAACCAGACCCTTCACTAATTGTCCTTCCCCTCCGAGTTGAACTCCACCAGTGTGAAATGGTGTATGCTTCAGAGCTCGGTGATAAAGAGCAAAAAGCATTACATGATTGGCTTCTCCTCCTTTTGCTCACTTAACTGTGGCGTTGTCTGGCACTGACTAAGTGTTTCTCGTTACTGAATGACCATGTTACAATTAGCAGTCATTTCACAGTCCATTTGGTGGCTCTTTGTTTTTAAAACCAGCTGCAACATTAGTTTGATAACAGATCTCTCTTGACTGTTGGCCCGAGAGGCCAGTTTCGCTCCTTCTTGGTTGAAGTTTGACAGATCTTCATGCCAGGTTTCTCCGATGTTCAGGCCATTGAGTGGAAAGCTTTGATCCTGAGAGACTACGACCAGGGAGGTCGACATAGGTGTTTTTTATTTGTATTATTATTCATGCAAATATAGCACTTCAGACAATTAAACATTGAGCCTGTGAGAAAATAAAACCGTTTCCTACATAATAGCCTCCCACTGACCCTATAACTGAGCATTACTTTTACTTGGTAACATTTTACGATATGGCTTTGTTAGTTAAAGTTTGTAAATGCATTAACTTACAGTGAGCAATACATTTAATTCATCGATTAATAAAACTACTGTTAGTTCATGTTAGCTCAGGTCTATTAAATAATATTAACAGATGCAACTTTTGATTGTAATAATGTAATGGTTAATGTTAACATAAAAAACGAAGTTAATAAGTATTTCTCATCGTTAGTTCATGGAAACTAATGTAGTTAACCAATTCTAACAAATAAAACCTTATTGTAAAGTGCTACACTTGTTATATATAAATTTTTTATTGTGTATATTGTTTGTAGCACTTGACTTAAACATGAAACAACGTGATTTTTATGTTTCACAACAGAAATAATGCTAGAAAACAATAAATATGACTGTAAAGATATATTACCTCTAATATCTGATCGTGACCCTGTATATTTTACGTCACACACAGACATCGTTGTGCAATGTTTTTACTTTCTCAAGGTCGGATCGGCTATCTTGATGATAAAATATAATTACAATTCTTTCATTGATTATGATAGATAACACAAAGTAACTATATGGCACATCTACAGCAGATATTGTGTTTAAAAAATATATTCACATCTGCAGAAAAGTCATTTCCCATGTGCTCTTAAAAGAGTTGTAATTCCTTTTGTGGACTACAAACAACATCTCTGCTAACGACAGAAGTAAATACAGATAAAGCACACGTTTGGTTCTTTGCTTAGAAGTCCCACATAAAAAAAAACAGTGGCTTCAAAACATTATTGGCATCATATATGCTGCTTTACAGATTGATTTAATTTATACAGTCCACATTTCTGTGATATGCCAACAGTGCAAAACGTTGTTTTAACTCTATTTGCCCACTAGGTGTAGCAATTTCTTTGAGAAAATAAAGACAAGGCAGTCTGTTTACATTTCCCATGAGATACTTAGAAATTAATTATATGTTTATTATCATATGTTTACAATAAAATCTGTTTTAGTAATTATAATACAATGTATCTCTATATAATACATATTGATTGTACTTAACAGTATACAGTACATTTGAGTGATTTTTTTGTTTTACAAGAATAATAAATAGATAAGATAAACAGAAATATGAATGGAGAGACATAGCAACCCAGGTATATTTTATGTGATATGTATAATCTCGTGCAATGTTTTAAGTGCTCAAGGTTATCTGTCGATAAATCTCCCATGTGTCATTTTATTATATAGACGCACAATTCCAACTTCCATCTTCAGAACAAATAATTTGTGCGTAATGTTTACACAAAATATGTGAGGTGCGTCCAGGGTGGAATAAAGCGTGGTAATTGCTCAAAGCAGCGCACAAGTGATTGACAAAGAGCCCAATGGCTCTGATGGGGAGGAAAGGATCCACACACCTGCCAACATAACCAGCGGCGCAGTCATCTCTCTGCTCACTAGAGCATGCAGCAGAAACAAACTTCAGACTTTGTGTTTTCCTCTTCACTAGGCTTCAGAGAAACATGCTTACTCGAAACAAGAGGCTGGCTGATCGAATCAGGTAGAATGATTCAATGATGAAAAGTCTGCCTAAATGCATGTGCACACAGTTCGTGTGATTTGTTTCTACTCTTTGTTTACATCAATGTGGTAGAAACCCAGTTCAGTTTGTCCCAGTTAGATTAGATGTCACATTTAGATGGACGAAGATAGATTTGCACAATGGAAATCCATCTTTCAGCTAAAGCAGAGCATATCTGAGCACACGGTGACTCCAGAGGCTGAAACGAAACACTCTTTTTATTTTAGATGGTGTCATTATGGGAAATCCCTTTATCTTGCTTCAAAGCCCTTGAGCAGGTGTGTTTTATGAAACAATCACTTTATTCCGCCTCTTAACGGCAGGGGAACGAGGCTGTCTGAAAGCAATCCTCCAGGAGGATCTGTCAGGTGCCGCCGATGCTTGGCTTTATTTGCATTTTGAGCTCATTATGACAATCATTAAACACTACTAACACAAACTCATGTGGCTAAAGATGATCATTTTAATATCCTTTAGGCCAGTTACTCTTAGTCGGTGGGTTGGGTCGTAAAAATGGGTCGTAGGTGTGTTCTGATAGATTGCAGGCCGCAGGGGAAAATAATGTGATTGTAAATAGTAAGGGCAGTGTCTGTTTACACTACACAGGCGAAGACTGTTTTCACTAACGCTGCCCAGCATTGCTCAGATAGTTTACCTTCAGGACAAATAGCATATTACTTTTACAGGTACATCTCAAAAAATTTGAATATCATGAAAAATGTCAATATTTTTTGTCACTTATTTCAGAAAGTGAAACCCATATATTATATAGAATCATTACACAGAGTGAAATATTTCAAGCCTTTATTTCTTGATGTTTTGCTGATTAGGGCTTACAGATAATGAAAAACCCAAATTCAGTGTCTCGGAAAATTAGAATATTATATAAGATAAAAAAAAGGATATTTTAAACAGAAATGTCAGGCTTTATGCACTCAATACTTGGTTGGGCCTCCTTTTGCATGAATTACTGCATCAATGCGGCGTGGCATGGAGACAATCAGCCCGTGGCACTGCTCAGGTGTAATGAAGCCCAGGATACTTTGATAGCGGCCTTCAGGTCATCTGCATTGTTGGGTCTGGTGTCTCTCATCTAGATTCTCTGGGGTTCAGGTCAGGCGAGTTTGCTGGCCAATCAAGCACAGTAACACCATGGTCACTGAACCAGCTTTTGGTACCTTTGGCAGTGTGTGCAGGTGCCAAGTCCTGCTGGAAAATGAAATCAGCATCTCCATAAAGCTTGTCAGCAGAAGAAGCATGAAGTGCTCTAAAATGTCCTGGTAGATGTCTGCGTTGATTGTGGACTTCAGAAAACACAGTGGACCAACACCAGCAGATGACATGGCAGCCCAAATCATCACTGACTGTGGAAACTTCACACTGGACTTCAAGCAACATGGATTCTGTGTCTCTCCTCTCTTCCTCCAGACTCTGGGACATTTATTTACTTTCATCTGAAAAGAGGACTTTGGACCACTGAGCAACAGTCCAGTTATTTTTCTCCTTAACCCAGATAAGATGCTTCTGACGATGTTTCTGTTTCAGAAGTGGTTTGGTAGCTCTTTTCCTGAAGATGTCTGAGCGTGGTGACTCTTGATGCACTGACTCCAGCTTCAGTTCACTCCTTGTGAAGCTCTCCCAAGTGTTTGAATCAGCTTTACTTGACAGTATTCTCAAGCTTGCGATCATCCCTGTTGCTTGTGCACATTTTCCTACCCAACTTCTTCCTTCCAGTCAACTTTGCATTTAATATGCTTTGATACAGCACTCCTTGAACAGCCCCCCGTTTCAGTAATGACCCTCTGTGACAGTCTTCTGGACCATATCAGCAGTGTTCCCCATTATTGTGGTTTCAAAGAACAAGAGAGACCCACAATTTATGCTGTATGGATGGTCATTTAATGAAACTAATATTTTGAGATACTGTTTTTTGACTTTCATTAGCTGTAAGCTCTAATTATCAAAATAAAAAAAACACTGTTGAAGTGTTTTACTTTACATGTAATTAATCTAAAATATATGAAAGTTTCACTTTTTGAAATAAGTTGAAAAATGAACTTTTTCACCATGTTGTAATTTTTTTAGATGTAACTGTATTTATGATTTGTGTAAAGCAACTGTTTATATATGCACTAAGCAAAATGCTATTGTTGCAAGCATACGTACTAATATTTAAACAGCAGAAAAATCAAGCAGCTTTTCAGTTGTTGTTGTTTTTTTACTTTTGGAGTTGATAACTTTAAAAAAAAAAAACTTTAATTCAGCAAGGATGCATTACATTTATCAAATTATTTATATTGCACCTAAATGCTGTTCTTTTGGTTTTGACAAAAATATTAAGGAGCACAACGTGTTCAACATTGATAATGATAATCATAAATGTTTCTTGAGCAGCAAATCAGAATATTAGAAGGATTTCTGAAGGATCATGTGACACTGAAGACTCAGTATTGATGCTGAAAATACAGCTTTGATAAAAAAAGAAAAAATTAAATTGCTATATATTCAAATGTAAAGCAGCTATTTTAAATTGTAATAATATTTCACATTATTTTTGATCAAATACATCTCTTGGTGAGCATAAGAGACTTCTTTCAGAAATGTTTGGGCTTTTTAATAGTCAAGTCACCTTTATTTATAGTGCTTTATACAATACAGATTGATTCAAAGCAGATTTAATAAACAGGAAAATATCAGTGATGAAAACTTCAAACATGAGACCAATTCAAATCTGCTGAATAGGTTTGTCAGGATTATGGACTGTCTTCATGTTTGTTTTTCTCCCGTTAGTGTGATTGTTGATTTGAGTCAGGTGTGTCTCGTCTAATTATCCCTCGTTTAGGACTGTATTTGAAGTGTTGTCTGCCCCATGTTCCCTTGTCCGGTGTCATACGTCTTCATACAAGTGCTACGTGTGTCCGGTCCAGCCTGTTTTACCCCTTCTTGTGGATTATTAAAGACTCTCCTGCGTCTCCATGTTCCTTGCTCCTCGCCTTAACTAAGTGTGACAAGGTTATGGTGTATAATTTAGCTCAAGGCAGTTCAGTGTTGGTTAATTTCAGTTCAATAACTAAAGTTCATCAATTATGAAATTCAGCTATAAGCAGCTCTACAGAAGGCTACAACAGAATCGTCATTTAGATCGAGTCAATTAATGTTAATTCAAATCAGTGTTGAGGTTACAAAATTAATAAATTATGAAACAGCTGATTCAGCTGTAAAATAGCACCACAGATACAGTAGTGTCATTATTCAGCTCAATTTAGTTTGTGTTGTTCTCATCCAAAAGTGTCAATGCTGTTAAATCATTAATATTGCCGAATATTTTATGTCTTTTGATTAACTCGGCCCCAAATTCACAAGCCTGCAATGCAACACAGGCACCTCCCCCATCACGAGTGGACACGCCCCTTACTGGTGATTGGCTAGAAGTGTGTTTGGCTTGGACCGCTCCACTTTCATCAGTTTTTTCTCTGAAATCACTTACTGCACCTTTAAAAGAGAAAATATCAACGGCAGTGTGTCAAACTATTCTCTATTTAGACACAAATTCATCAGTATCCAGCCAAATTAGGCAGAAGCCAACGAGCATGATATTTGTGACATCATCAAATACCATGCATAAACAAAATGATACAAGAAAAGAAAAGCCATTAAATACAAGGTCACCTGGCCATGTGTATAATGAAACCATCAAAGAGCCACGTTTAGAAACGAACAGTGCTGGGTGGATTACTATGAAATGTACTCTGAAGTTACTGATTACTAATTACATGTTGAAAATTGGAGTCCGTAATGTAATCTTGATTACTCATTTTAGGTATTGTTTTCTGACTACTTTTAGATTATGACATAATTTATAGATGTAAATAGTATTATTGTTACAAAAACAAAGGAAAATAAAATGTATGACCATTAACAGACATCACAGAACATGCAAACGAGTTGTTAAATTACTGAAATATTCATTTTAAATCTCAGTGGGACTTCAATGAAATATTTTAGGTCAAAAGTTTGTGAACCCCTTCAAATTATGTAATCATGTTATCCATAAACAAATATAAAATAATTACAAGTACTAATATTTTAGAATCTGATTACATAATCACAATAAAATTATTACTTATAATAAACTACTAGCCAGCATAAGACAACTGGTAATACTTTAGAATACTGTTCCATCGTTAATGAATAATTACACAGTAACATATGACTAATGCACTATTAACATTCAACTTCTACTTACTAACCATAAACTCGATTTAGTCATTACTAGCACTCAGTTAGTTCACTATTAGCTAATTAATAACTAGGCCTACCATTTTTAATATACCCTGGAGAACTACTGTACACAGATTCATAATTCATGTGAATTCAAAAGTGAAGATCATGTAACCCACTAGTAATTATGACCAAATCCTTCGAAAGGAACTACTCATTTTGGATCAGTATTCTAGAGAAAAGCATCATAACTCCCTAATATCGGCTGATGTCATTGTAAGCTTTTGAGATATTACATCTTTCTGAATAAATTACTCCTTATTTGGATCGGTATTCTAAAGTGAAGATCAAGATAACCCACTCGTAATCATTTAAGTGTTACCAAATCTAGCTAAATGAATTACTAACCTTACAAAAACCTCAAAAGTTTACAATGACGTCAGTAATTAGGGCGTTATCATGATCTTCACTTTAGAATAGTGATCCAGAAAATGAGTAATTTATTCTGAAGGATGTAATAACACTTGAGTCGTTACTATCCAAAACTTTACAAAACCTCCAAAAGACTTACAATGATTTCAGTCATTACTGTTCAATTCAATTCAATTCAATTCAATTTTACGATACAATCGTTGCAAAGCAGCTTCACAGGAAATTAGGTTTCTACAATATATTTATATATTTAACTAGAGAATATACAAATATATTCAAATATTACTAGAGAATTATCACTTTAGAATTCTATCACTTTATATCAAGGTATTCTAGAGAGTTATTCATAAATTCTATCACTTATATCACTAGAGAGTTATTATCACTTTAGAGATTATTCACTTTAGAATTCTATCACTTTATATCACTTTAGAGAGTTATTATCACTTTAGAGAGTTATTCACTTTAGAATTCTATCACTTTATATCACTTTAGAGAGTTATTATCACTTTAGAGAGTTATTCACTTTAGAATTCTATCACTTTATATCACTTTAGAGAGTTATTATCACTTTAGAGAGTTATTCACTTTAGAATTCTATCACTTTATATCACTTAGAGAGTTATTATCACTTTAGAGTTATTCACTTAGATTATATTATATCACTTTAGAGAGTTATTATCACTTTAGAAGTTATTCACTTTAGAATTCTATCACTTTATATCACTTTAGAGAGTTATTATCACTTTAGAGAGTTATTCACTTAGAATTCATCACTTTAATCACTTTAGAGAGTTATCACTTTAGAGAGTTATTCACTTTAGAATTCTATCACTTTATATCACTTTAGAGAGTTTTATCACTTTAGAGATTATTCACTTTAGAATTCTATCACTTTATATCACTTTAGAGAGTTATTATCACTTTAGAGAGTTATTCACTTTAGAATTCTATCACTTTATATCACTTTAGAGAGTTATTATCACTTTAGAGAGTTATTCACTTTAGAATTCTATCACGTTATATCACTTTAGAGAGTTATTATCACTTTAGAGAGTTATTATCACTTTAGAGAGTTATTCACTTTAGAATTCTGATCCAAATTATTAGTAATTCCTTCTGAAGAAATTGGCCAGACTTGAGTCATTACTAGTGTTACCATGACCTTCACTTTAGAATGAATTATACATTATGCATTATTAATATTATTATGAACCTGTATACAGTAGTTCTTGTGGAGGTATGAAACAAGTAGTAGTTCATGATTAGCCAATACGATACGATACGATACGATACGATACACTTTATTGTCAGACGGAGTCTGAAATTTGTCTTCACTCAGAATTACAGCTTTATCACATAAACAATATAGACTAACAGAGCTTTCTCACACATAACAAGAAACAAAGAGAGAGAGAAAAATATACAAATGTGATTCTCCGGAACAGATTTACTTTTGATATGAGTTATTCAACGCTAATACAGCTTGATGTATATATGTGACCCTGGAGCACAAAAGCAGTCTTAACTCGCTAGGGTATATTTGTAGCAATAGCCAATAATACATTTTACTTTTATGCTAAAAATCATTAGAATATAAAGTAAAGATCATGTTCCATTAAGTTATTTTGTAAATTTCCAACCGTAAATAAATTAAAACATAATTTTTTATTAGTAATATGCATTGCTAAGAACTTCATTTGGATAACTTTTGAATAACTAGTTGTTTCTCAGCCAAATATTGTCCTATTATAACAAACCACACATCAATGGAAATATTATTTATTTAGCTTTCAGATGATGTATAAATCTCAATTGCAAAAAAGTGACACTTATGACTGGTCCAGGGTCACAAATGAATTCTTGAACTTAATTCGACTGTATCTTGGGACCGTATACCGTCTATTAGATGACAACTGTACAAATTCATTATACAACACATGATTATGTTCAGAGACGATAATGTTAGCCTTACAAGATTATTATGGTAGGATAGTGCTTTTTGAAGTGGCTGACCCACTATTTTGAAACACACTTTTAGTAAGTTCATTAGCTTTGTTTTTAGTCTAACAGATAAACTCATAATACCAAACTAAATTACAGTACTGCAAGACACTTATGATTACAGACATAAAACATACAAGAATCTGCCTTCTTGCTCCAAATGACTCATTGATGATAATAGTGAACTACCACATTCAACTAAGCACGATTACTTACTAATTAATTCATCAGAGTGCGTATATTGTGTGTTCTTGTGTAGCTGTTCATTAATGATGGAACAGTCTTCTAAAGTGTTACCAGCCAACTAATGTCAAATGTTTTTGTACACTTTATTTTGTCAAACGGTACCGTGTTGGGTCATCATCACTCAATGTCCAAAATAAAACCGGGGTCCTGAAGCAAAACCAGTTAAGAACCGCCGCTTTAGGCTGAAGTGTGTCAGATTTGAAGACAATCACACAGAGAGAGGAACATCCTCCCATCCAGCTCTGTGTGGATCACAGCTCTCCCCCCGTGGCTATTACTGTCTGAGAATGTCCTTACGACTCTCATCACGGGATGTAGAACAACCCAGCTATGCTCCTCTGATGCCAATGGTGTGGACATTGTTTGTCTGAACGAGAGCTTGCACTTCAGTGACTTTGATCCCCGGCCTGAAGTGGAGCTTCCCCCCCCCCCCCCCCATGTGCAAGGTTGAGAGGTCTTAGCTCAGAGGTTGGGCCCATTATAAATATTTCACTGGCAATGCAAAAGTGCTAAAAGTAAAAAAAGCCAGCGAACTAAAAATACAGCAGCTTTAAATCACTTCAACCGCGACCGCTGAATTTAGTTTAGTGTACACCTCAGCACTGCGAGAACAAGTCATCTGTATAAATGACACAGATTTTTGCCGTGGTTCAACAAAACACTATTTTAAGGGTGCGATTCAATGTATACATACTATGTTCCCAGAGGCTGCGTGTTTTAAGGTCAGAATAACAAGTACGGTGAGTTTTGACCTCTCTGTGAGGCACGATGAATGTGATGATGGTGGGAATGCTGGAGGAGATTTTGCTTCAGTGTGTGTATTAGGATCGGAGAAGTGACAGTCAATGAATACTGATTCTCTTTGACTGATGGGATGAACTGGATTTATCAAACCAATGAATATTGAGAGAACGGCGTGACCATTTCTCTGCATCTCGAACATTGACACACTGCAAGAACAAATCGCATCGTGTGCTTTGCTCTTGTCTGAACCGGGGGAGGTTCATGCAGCTGGTTTCAGTTTTATATATATATATATATTTTTTTTTTTTTTAAGCGAGTCATCAATTTCTCAGCCGGACTGTAGGGTGCATGTGAAGTGAAGATGCGTCCTATATTCTTGCTTTTATCAAAAAAGGAAACTTCTAAGCTTTTTGAACAAAAAATAAAAAGTTGAGGATGAAAACAAGATTTTAAAGCAGATCACTTAATCTGAGTAACAAGTTCAGAGACCCGATGGCTTTTAACATGCGGTTACATAATAGCTAATTATACGATTTAGGTTAGTAATGATTTTGGAATAAAGTTGCTTTGGTAAGATTTTTGCAGTTTAAGTTTACAACTGTAAAAAAAAAGTTCAAATTAAACATTTTATCAGGGTTTTAGAGATGAAGCGGTTTGACAATAAACCACGATAAAAGTCCTGATGGTTAGTATTAACGTTTCATATTTTATTTATCATTAAGTTTCATCTCTAATAATATGCCAATAAGCAATGACACGTCCCAGTGCATTAATCAGGGTTATTACCAATAACTAAAACTATTGAAAACATCTTTGTTAACTGGAATTAAGCTGATATAAAATATAAATATTAGATGAAATGGAGAAATGTTGCCATGGACACTAACTGAAATAAGTTTAATTTGAGGCACTAAATTAAAATCTAAATCTAAATCTCAATAGTTATTTAAAAAAACAAACAATCAAACACAATAGGCTATAAAAATAATGACAAAAGCTCATAACAAAAGTAGAAAAAAGTAATCTAAGATTTAAAATGAAGACTAAATCAAAATATTAATACAAAATGTAATACAATTAGTACTAAAATAACTCTGGTGTTAAAAAAAGACATTAATAATTAAAGGTGATAACACTTAATTTTGCAGTGTCCTTGTTACACATACTTACTATTTAATAACAATAAATTATTCATGATTAAGTGAATAACATTAAACCAAACCCTAGTCATAATGCTAGGGTTTATTAAAGTAAGTACATGATGTGAATTAATATTACTCAGTAATTAACTGTATCAAGGACACATTTTTAGACTTGTATACCTAAGAGAGGGGAACTGAGGAAGACTAAAAGCCCTTGTTGTTCATGAAGTCATTTTCTGGATGACACTATATGAAATATTCAGGATGTAAGAACTCTAAACAGCTGCGGCTGAGTTTATTTGACTCATCCTTTTCAGAGGGGGTCGGCCGGCTCCCAGGAACCCATTTGACACAAGCATTTTTCCAACAGGGCCATATTTAGCCTGCTATTTGTTGTTTCCTTTGTGAATCTACAATTTCAACGTGGGCACCAGTGTGATATTGTTTAAAGCTGTTTAGTTGAACGCTGGAGCGCTCGTGCTTCTTTGGCGAGACTCAAATCTCAGCTTTATTCTTGGATGATTATGGAAAGGCTCAATGCACATAGAATGGCATACGCGGGGGGGTTGTTTAACTCTGTAAGCATGTGATATCTTTCTCGATCTGCCATATTTTTAGCTCTGTTGTGTTGCATCAGCGTTTTGTTGTGCCTGACTCATGCAGCTGTGGATTTCAGGTGCTCCCTGAAGTGAGTCGGACGCGCCGCAGCATCATTTGAGAGCTGGATGTCCTTGTTGGAGGTCTAATTGTTGGCAGTGAGTGGAGATTTCAGTCATGCTTAATTGTGCCCTGTGCTTTTGAACGGCATCCAAACCGCTCCAGAGGAAACGTCGTCTTTCACGATCTGGGAATCAGCACCATTCACCGCTGAGGTGCTGCCCTTCAGTTATGTTGCCAGTTTGTGTTTTTCTGAGGGGAATGCAAAGAAAACACATTTTCTCGCTCACTTTTATCTACCTAAGTCCTTCAGTTTCTCATCCACTCAGCGCGAGGCGGGAGTCTTGTTTTGTTGATAGAGGGCATCTGTCCGCGAACGGCAGTGATGTGATGAGATTAGTCAGATTGGACAGGCCGCACTTCAAAAACAGGCCTAAAGGGCAGTGCATTAGCATTGCATCCATTCAAACATGACACAGCTTCCCCTGACTCCGTCCTTCAATGGGCGATCCTATTTTGGAAAAGCCAAACCATCAACCACTAATCCACATTACATTCATTATGCCTGGCTTCATTCTGCATTTCTCACACTTAACATGTTACTGGGCACAAACCGTATCAAGTAGGTCACAGTTCAACAAGGGATAATAAAATACAACTTAAGCTCTTTGGTTTAACTCACAAAATCACAGCAGACAACGGGGTTAAAGCAAAAGTTCACCCAAAAATTAAATGAGCTGAAAATGCACTCACCCCCAGGCCATCCAAGATGAGTTTGTTTCTTCATCAGATTTGGAAAAATGTAGCATTGCATCACTTACTCACCAAAGGGTGCTCTGCAGTGAATGGGTGCCGTCAGAATGAGGGTCCAAACAGCTGATAAAAACATCACAATAATCCACAAGTACTGTAATCCACACCACTCCAGTCCATCTAGATAACATCTGGAGAAGCCAAAAACTGTGTTTGTAACAAACTCGTCAGTAAGATGGTTTTAACTTAACCCGCTGGGGTCTGAGGGTGTTTTTGGGGCCTAGAGAAGAATCGACATGCCCTGATATTTGTGCTTTTTTCAGTTGCTTATAAAATATAAATGGCTAAAGACTTATAACACTGTAATCAGCACAAACTAGCCTACAATATTATGTTAGCAGCATTTATGTACATGGTTGTGTTTTTGAGAAAGCAACGTTTATGCGTGGTTAGTGAAAAAAAAAATATTTGAAGCCACTGAAGTAAGGCCATAAAACACACACAGAGCATTTGTTCACAAGACTTTTGAGAACTGGGTCTTGTAGCATAGAGTTTTTGCTTCAAATTGATATGAAAATCATATTGTTTACTCGCTCACAGAAAACAATATATTGATTCAAATTTTCTAAGACACTTTTGAGCAGAGAGGGTCTATGCGAGAAGGAGTGGACTCATTATTAATGCAGTGATTTACACCTGAGAAGACATAGGCCCGCATAATGAGCTGCATAATGAGCTGCATAATGAGCCATTCAGGCAGGTGTGTGACTGAGAGGGAAGAGTTACAAGAATGTGAGGTTCTCGATGGTTAAAATATGAGATCTCTATTCATAATATTGCAATGAAGAAACAAACTCGTCTATATATCTTGGATGGCCTGAGGTTAAGTTCATTTTCAGCAATTTTCTTCTCATTTTTGTGTGAACTATTGCTTTTTGTGGATGTCGTGGCCTAATGGTTAGAGAGTCTCGGGCCGGCAGGATTGTCGTTGGGGGAGTGAATGTACAACGCTCTCTCCACCTTCAATACCTTGAGGTGCTCTTGATCAAGTCACCGAACCCCCAACTGCTCTCCGGGTGTGTGTTCACAGTGTGTGTGTGTTCACGGTGTGTGTGTGTTCACTGCTCCGTGTGTTCACGGTGTGTGTGTGTTCACGGTGTGTGTGTGTGTTCACGGTGTGTGTGTGTTCACTGCTCCGTGTGTGTTCACTGCTCCGTGTGTGTTCACGGTGTGTGTGTGTTCACGGTGTGTGTGTGTTCACGGTGTGTGTGTGTTCACGGTGTGTGTGTGTGTTCACGGTGTGTGTGTGTGTTCACTGCTCCGTGTGTGTTCACGGTGTGTGTGTGTTCACGGTGTGTCTGTGTTCACGGTGTGTCTGTGTTCATGGTGTGTGTGTGTGTTCACTGCTGTGTGTGTGTGTTCACGGTGTGTCTGTGTGTTCACTGCTCCGTGTGTGTTCACGGTGTGTGTGTGTTCACGGTGTGTCTGTGTTCACGGTGTGTGTGTGTTCACTGCTCCGTGTGTGTGTGTTCACGGTGTGTGTGTGTTCACGGTGTGTGTGTGTGTTCACGGTGTGTGTGTGTTCACTGCTCCGTGTGTGTGTGTGTTCACGGTGTGTGTGTGTTCACGGTGTGTGTGTGTTCACAGTGTGTGTGTGTGTGTGTTCACGGTGTGTGTGTGTGTGTGTGTTCATGGTGTGTGTGTGTGTGTGTGTGTTCACGGTGTGTGTGTTCACGTGTGTGTGTGTTCACGTGTGTGTGTGTTCACGTGTGTGTGTGTGTCACGGTGTGTGTGTGTTGTGTGTGTGTGTGTGTGTGTTCACGTGTGTGTGTGTGTTCACGGTGTGTGTGTGTTCACGGTGTGTGTATGTGTTCACAGTGTGTTTAAGTGTTCACAGTGTGTGTAAGTGTTCACGGTGTGTGTGTGTTCACGGTGTGTGTGTGTTCACGGTGTGTGTGTGTGTGTGTTCACGTGTGTGTGTGTGTGTTACGGTGTGTGTGTGTGTGTGTGTGTGTGTGTGTGTGTGTGTGTGTGTGTGTGTGTTCATTGCTGTGTGTGTGCACTGTGGATGGGTTAAATGCAGAGCACAAATTCTGAATATGGGTCACCATACTTGGTCACATGTCACTTTCACTTTAAAGAAAAACCACAATAAAAGGTGCATTTATTTATTTATTTTTCTCTAAACCACTAGATTGCTCAAAAACGCACTGCAGCACTTTCCTAAACATCAGAATTGTACTATTCTGGTAAAAACAAAATAAGTAAAAAACCTTAAAGCAAGTCCTTTTGAACTCTTTAGGTCAATTTTTATGTTTTAACAAATATTTTAGATTTATGCAATGATGAAAAATAAAACGTATTTTCAAATATGAGACTGTTAGAAGGTCAAGTTATTATTTTTTATAATAAATAAACAGAAAATAAGTAGATATAATAGAAATAGAATAGAGAATGTTAGTTTTAGTGGATAATTTGTTTTATAATAAATAAAAAGAAACCAATTAGTTAAATAGAATAGAGAGTCCAAGTGTAGATGAAGGAGAGCTACTTTTAGCTGTTTCTTGAAGATTATTAAATTAAGTCTTCATTTTAAGAGATAATATTAATAATGCAATGTAAAATATCATATTTATTGTTACTACAGTAGCAACATTTTCTTAAGGTGTTCCTTTAGCCTTGTTGAACACTATATATTGTAATAAGTTTGGTTGATTGAACTCGGGAGTAGCAACTAAACAAACTAAAATAATTATGTAAATCTTTAAAACCATTGTTTACTTTATGAAAAAAAGAGAAAAAAACTAAGTACTTCTACCAAGCACTGTCATGGTGAAGTGGAGTTTCATCTATATTCACTGGCTCTTCTCTATTTTCAACCATTGCCAACACAGTTTATACAGCTCTCGTCTTCTGTCAATTGATTTTGCATAATCTCTCTGACACTACTTGAGCATGTTTTCATTTTTTGGAGAGGAATTTACTCATTCACTCTTACGTCCCAGTCAGGGGTTTCTTTGGGTGCAGCATTTTAGGGCTGTCACAAAACATTGGAATGTAGTTTATCAGCCAATTTGACAGCCCTAATTTGGGCCCGACATGTGAATGGACTGCAAGGATTGGGGTGGATTAATGCGGAGTTTGCCTGATGGCTGCTGAGATTTATTTTAGCAGAACAATGTGTTACTGCTTTGGATAATACTGGCTGCTGCTTCCAACTAACGAATCCAACGCTCCTCATTTAACAAGGTGGAGGTTGAGTGACAGGTTAAACGGCTGTTAAACCGTGTGCTATAGCATTAAGACATCAGCATGTACAGCAGTCACTGTAGCCTCTGACATTAAATGTGCAGATCTGTCACTGGGCTTGAGGATCTGTTGACGCGTTACCGCACGCTTGCGACCCTTTACTTATTAATCTGTCACAGCAATTGTATGCAAGCTATTAGAAATGCATTAGTTCTGGTAATACATACAGTAGCCGTTGTGATTCAGCCTCTACATTTTAAATGAGAGGAGATAGAATTCATCTAAAGGACTGATTGCAATTCCATCATTCAGATGGGAATGTGGACATAGGTAGCGTGTGGCAAATTTATCCAATTTCATCCACCAGTCTTTACATGTCCGTTAAGGGACATTCCTCAGTGACATGGAGAAGCACAGTTATGACCCCCCATCCCCCCCCCCCAAAAAAAATGACATTGTTGGAAAGTTGTTAGACTAGACTATAATCTCTCTAAGGGGCCTCTTCCTAGTTCTCTGGTTCATCTCTCATCTACTCTTTCTGTTCTGTACTCTCTCTGCCTCTCTCTCTCTGCCTCTCTCTCTCTCTGCCTCTCTCTCTCTCTCTCTGTATCTCTGCCTCTGTCCCTCTCTCTCTGTATCTATGTCTCTGTCCCTCTCTCTCTCTGCCTCTCTCTCTCTCTGTATCTCTGCCTCTCTCTCTCTCTCTCTCTCTCTCTCTCTCTCTCTCTCTCTCTCTGCTCTCTCTCTCTCTCTCTCTGTGTCTCTCTCTCTCTCTCTCTCTCTCTCTCTCTCTCTCTCTCTCTCTCTCTCTCTCTCTCTCTCTCTCTCTCTCTCTCTCTCTCTCTCTCTCTCTCTCTCTCTCTCTCTCTCTGTATCTCTGCCTCTCTCTCTCTCTCTCTCTGTATCTCTGTCTCTGTCCCTCTCTCTCTCTGTATCTCTGTCTCTGTCTCTCTCTCTCTGTATCTCTGTCTCTGTCCCTCTCTCTCTCTCTCTGTGTCTCTGTCCCTCTCTCTCTCTGCCTCTGTATCTCTGTCTCTGTCCCTCTCTCTCTCTCTCTCTCTCTCTCTCTCTCTCTCTCTCTCTCTCTCTCTGTCTCTGTCCCTCTCTCTCTCTCTCTGTATCTCTGTCTCTGTCCCTCTCTCTCTCTGCCTCTCTGTCTCTGTCCCTCTCTCTCTCTCTCTGTATCTCTGTCCCTCTCTCTCTCTCTCTCTCTCTCTCTCTCTCTCTCTCTCTGTATCTCTGTCTCTGTCCCTCTCTCTCTCTCTCTGTATCTCTGTCTCTGTCCCTCTTCTCTCTGCCTCTCTGTCTCTGTCCCTCTCTCTCTCTCTCTGTATCTCTGTCCCTCTCTCTCTCTCTGTATCTCTTTCCCCTTTTCTACTTCTCTCTCTCTGTCTCTCTCTCTCTGAGGTCATCGGTAACCAATTCCTTCTGAAGGCTACTACAGTGACCACAGAATTATTTGGACACTTGGGTTACACTTAAAAATGTATGAATGTTGGGGCATTAGATGACAAAACCAAGTGGAATTCTTGTTAGGAATAGAATTGTTAGGACACCTGTGTGAACTTGAGGAGAAATAACTTTGCACAACTTCAACAAAAAACATTGACACCTGTTAATTTCAGTCAAAATTAGTCAGTCTGAGAAAAGGTCTAGCATCCTTCTAGCTTTATTTCCAGACACGTATCGCCACAGTTGGGGTTCGGTGCCTTGCTCAAGGGTCTCACCTCAGTCGTGGACAATTCCTGCCGGAGCCGAGATTCGAACCCACAACCTCAGATTACAAGTCTGACGCTCTATCCATTAGAGCCACGACTGCCTGTCAATGTGGCCTAAGTGTCCAGATGGCTGCACTTCCTAACATTACAATCAATGTTAAGCTAACCGTTACATTTAGTTTGGTCCGGTGTAACCTAATATATTCAGGTTGCTTCAGTAATGAGTGCCCGAGCATTAGAGCAGTGAAATCCTATCTAATTGTTATAAATACTTTTTGAGAATTTTACTCTTGCTTTTCACAAAACTGATTGATATTTCTCTAAATTGCTTTGCATGCTCAGATGTGTCTGTACTAGAAAACAAAAATGCAACATAGAAATACTATATAGTATATAGGAGCAATATCATGTTTATAAAACAGATCAATGGGACAAGTATGTAAATAATCAAGAAACGTGTGTCTTAAAAACACTTTTGTATGCGGAAATACTTCCTTCTGCCACGGATTCAAATCTCAAGTTAACAGATGAGTACAAACCTCCATTACTAATTTGAAAACATTGAAACTGCTCAGTTACTTCATTGTAGATCACTGTATTATGTAGAGCAGAGTATTATGAGAGAGATGGAGTGAGCGAGTGTGATTACCTGCATCTGATACAGCATTCATTCTTCAGCTCAGTCTCATATTCACAATAAAACATTAGTTTGAATGTCAGCTGAGGAAAGCGATATCTTTGTCGTACTATCCTTTCCAGTTTCCGATGACAGCGCTGCTCAGTGCATTTTACAAGGTGTTGTTGAATGTAAAATAACTTTCTAGTTCACAACCTTGTTTCAGACTCTTTCAAAATAAAAGTCTGACTCACTCATAAAAACAGTCTGTTGTCGCATCTAATGGAGAAACAATGAAACTAAAATCAACGACACTAACACACATTCCCTTTTTCAATAAAGCGATTTGCTCTGGAACAAATAATAGATTCATGAGACCAAACACTGCCTGTTAGATTTACCCAAAACGAATGATATCTCATGTTTAACGACTATTTGGACTATTTTAACGTCACACAGACGTCATGCTGTTTCAACTGCGCATGTCGGTTGCAAAAGACGACCGGGAAAATGTCGTGTTGTGCAGTGGGATGTGCTTTAGGCTATACATATAAAAACAGTTGTATGATTTCAGCAATTAAATAAATTGCTGATGCTGAATAAAAATAATTCAATTTTAAGACAGTGATTTTTGGTTACATACCCAGCCATACAGGTGCAGTTTGCTGTAAGAATAGAATTGTTTGTCTTGTTGACGATAACCCACGCCTTGTACAATTCCATCTTTTTACACTGTCTTTGGCTAGGCAGAACCTCGGTCTTCAGCACTACGAAGTCTTGAACTTGGAAATCATGAAACTGTATGTCTTGGACATGACCACACAGAACAAAGTTGTACGCATCAAGAGACTTGTACGCTTTTAACTTATCCCGGGTATATACACTTGGAGTGTCGATCAGGTCATTATATATCTCTGGCCACTGGATGCTTGGTCATTTCGTTTCATCATTTACCCATTGACAAGGTGGTATGGCAAACGGATCTGTAAGACGTATCCCACTCACTAACGTCAATTTGGTTGAATAGCAGTGCTTATCGCTGGGTGATAAGTTATTGTAATATGTAGAGAACATTTTGAAAATAATACCTAATCAAAATAATCTATAATCTTTTTAAATCTAACTATTTTGTACCTTATCCGTGTAATTATCTTGCCGTAAACTTGAACTCTCCCGGGTTTTCTGCAACCATGATGCGCGCGCATCCTGGATGTTTACAAATGTATAAGAGGCCTTTAGATACATCAGAGACAGCGGTACATTTCAGAACTAGAGGCGAGGTGCTCTCGGCGGGTTTATGAGCGCTGAACGACTGCTGACATCCTGGAGCTCACATATACTTAAGGGTTGAAGCATTTTTTTAAATATGCGCTATTTTTCTTAATAATCTGCATATTTGAAGTCTAAACAACTACATTATCGCCTACTAAACTCTTAAAACCAAAAACTATTTTCTGTAAAGCTGCTTTTAAAGGATGCATGTTGTGTAATGATTAGACTTGACTTAATATTAATTAATTCATTTATTTATAATATTTTGACTGGAATTAAATCAAATAATTAGATGTGACCACCTGCAGTATTTTTTTCCAGTGTAAAAATTATTAATGTGGTAACATCTCAATTAACTGATTTTAAGTTAAAAAAATATTGTGGTAGCATCTAAATTAAGTTTATTGAAATCACATTATTAATAATAAATTCATTAATATAAAAATTCCATTATTAATATGTTACACCTTAATTTAAGAGCCGTTCCTTGAGGGTTCCAGTCACCACTTTTAATAGTTGTACAAGAGAGAAAAAAGTGAATTGAATAGTTTCACACCAGTGTGTGGGTTTATTTCTGAGGCTGGTAAATTGAATATATGAACACATCAATGGTATCTGTCCTTGAAGTATGCATAAGTACACTATACAATACTAATAATCCTCATTACACTAATTACACTGATTCCTGTCGGCTGACATAGACCAAACACAACGTAGCGTACAGCAACAGATGACAGTGATGACTCCTGCACTGCTGTTTCTGGATCTTAAGCACAGCGTCTACTGTTTAATAACTCATCCAATATGCTTCCTATTGTGTGTGATATGAGAGTGTTGTATTTGAGGCAGAGTGGAAATGTCAGTTTTGAGGGCCCTGCTGTGAGAGCTTGACTCTTACACATTCACGGAGGCTGGCAAACAAAAACAATTTGACTCCTCAGTTCCTCTGAGCCGAGCCTGAGCTTATTATCTCTATTTATGCCAGCTTTGCACAGTGTCAAGACAGCGAGGCTGTAACAAATGAAAGTTTCAGAGGTTGAGAGCCACAGTTCCTGCCGTCTGTTATTGTTTCCTATTCAAGTGAAGAATAAGAGCTGAGGAATTAATAATCCACAGATGTATTTTCTAGAGCAGGTTTTGCATAGCTCAACAAACACAATGTTCACAAAGTAAGAACAAACACATTTTAATTTAAGAACTTTAACACCATGATGTTTGCTTTACATGTACTTTCTCATCAGTTGCCAAATGAGTTAAACATCACTTAATTCTACTTCAACATTGTAATGCTACATCACTGAATCAGTGTCTCTCTCTAAACACCACAATAAATGCAGTACTTTGAAATACAAGTAACAGCACCAAAGGATGTGTTGCCAAAGCATAAAAATACCATAAAACCGACCACATAATTAGACTCATCACATTTAATTACATTCAGTTCGCCTCTGAGGTTCTCAACGTTTCATTTTCCACATTATCACATGACACATTGCATCACATCCAGTGTTATTATGTACCGGGACCGAGGATCCCGTACGCTTTCAGAACATAATTAAAATCTCAACAATAACGTATCTATTACTTGATGACCGTAAATGAGCGCTCTGCCACATCTGCATTTTTATTTAACGGCCATCTGCTCTGCTAGTCGTGGTGTTTAGCTTTCACAGTTTAATAATGAATCAGAGGCGAAGTACCACAGAACAATATGCATGTTCATTATGGCAATAATGGGACGGCAATCTCGTGATTGACCATCTGCCCTCTTGTTTTGGAAAAAAAAGTGAAGTCTTATGAATAAGGCAAGACGTAAAGGAAATGTAATGAGAGTGGAGAGGATGAGATAGATATTTATCAAGCAGCGATGTATTAGATTCAGATTACACTGAATTTCACTGAGTCATTTATTCAGTGATATTACCTATGGAATAATGAACATTTTCTCCACTTATTTGCAGTAAATACACAACGTTTGTTCCACTGTATTGCAGTTTTGCCCAGCACTTTAATATTATTACTGTACAGCTTCTTTAAAATAAACAAGACCTCCCAACAAAAAAACATTCAACTTCTACATTTCCTCTGATCAAACATTGCAAGTCACTTGTGGATTCAGTAATCTGTTCATTGTCTGTAAAAGACACTGGGAACGCACAGACCACCCTTGTGTCATTATTTGGGGAAGTATAGCTTTTTATAGAGATTAGCCTCGTTTAAGGGACATCGCAGACGCTTCCCCTGTTCTCCAGCACAGCAGGAAGGCTCTCTTCCCAAAGTCTTAATCCCCAATCCTCTTCCCCCTGGCTTCCTTGGCAAAGGATTGGCGTGACATTGCTTTTCAGTTCTTATTCATGCTAGGTGTCTCCATGCTATTGCTTCCTGGACAGAGTCTCTGGCATCCCAAAAGGATGGCGAAGGCTCTGCGAAAGTCCGCGTTGAAGGCGTATATGATGGGGTTGAGAGATGAATTGGCCCATCCGAACCAGACAAAAACATCAAACGTTGTTGGACTGATGCAGGGGAGACCGGTAGATGTTTGCTTACAAAACGGCACCATGCAGTTCAGGATGAAAAAGGGCAACCAGCAGCACACGAAAACCCCCATTATAACCGACAGCGTTTTTAAGGCTTTCGTCTCTCTTTTGAAGGACAGTTTGAAGGAGCTCTCCGTATCCACATTGGAGCTGCCGCCCATGCTGTCATGGCGGATCTTGGCGCTTTCCGCAGCCCTTTCCAGCGCCGAGATCCGTCGGATTTGCTTCTGGGCGATCCGGTAAATCTGAGTGTATGTTACAATCATGATGGCGACGGGAATGTAGAAGCTGATGAGCGAGGATGAAATGGCATATGTCCGGTTGAGACTGGAGTCGCAGTTGTTCGTAAGCAGAGCCCTGCGAGACACATTGACCTCCGGAAAGCTTATCGGCTGAGCCTTGTGCCATTTGAGCTGCACCGGGATGAAGGAGATGAGAACGGACAGGGTCCAAGCCACGCTGATCATCACAAAGGCCACTCTGGGAGTCATCTTCCTCTCGTAGCGGAACGGGCTGGAAATGGCCCAGTATCGGTCCACACTAATAATGCACAGGTTCAGGATAGACGCCGTGGAGCACATGATATCAAAAGCCACCCAAATGTCACAAAACGCACCAAAGGGCCAGAAGCCTGCAACCTCTGTCACAGCCTTCCAGGGCATGACCAGAATGGCCACCAGCAGATCTGACACGGCCAGCGAGATGACAAAAAAGTTGGTGACTTTAGAGCGCAGGTGGCGAAACTTTGTGACAGCTGCACAAACCAGTGTGTTCCCGAGCAAAGTGGAGAGGATTAGAACGGACAGAAAGCAACCGGTCAGAACCCGCGTGGAGCGGTCGCTTTCCACGAAGCCGCTGTCAATGACCGTCGTCAAGTTCAGATCCATCACTGCCAGCTAATATCTCTCTGCATCATGAGAACTAGACGTGACGTGTTTGAGCACGTGAGGGCTTTTTTCACACCAAAGTTCATATTTCCAGTTCATATTCCATTGCACTAAACACTGTCCTGTATTCCGGTGCCAATAAATCCTTCAGGCTCGGTTCAGTTATACTGGCATGCCATAAACATAACAATATAGTAGTAGCATCCTGCATCCATCGAAACAAAGTCTGCACAGTTTTTACTCACCCATCCAGAGTTCCCTTATATATCTAGATCATGTAGGAGTCCTTATGCCATAAGATACACGTTTCAGATTTCAAAAAGAGGGATAACCTGTTCCTGCGTGTCAACAAGAGGCAAAACTAATATTAAGATAATAAATGCATAATATATTATTTAGAATAAAAAGCAAATAAATGTAAACTCACCTGTTAGATGGTACTGAAGCACTTATTTTTGCATTAATGTGAATAATATTGCTCTGTTTGTTATTTGACCCGTCATCTCCGTTAAAAAAGTGATTGGTTTGAGTAAACAGGAAGGCAAAGTTGTTTCGCGAGCGTCCTCGGTGAATGACTCTAGCGCACCTTTATTCTGTCGAAATGAAGACGTTATTCCTTCGGGATGCGTTCAACGCGACGAATGCGCGTCGAGGTCGGTGAGACCCGACGCCGAGTGACATGACAAACACACTTCACACCGAGACGCGTCGTGCCAGAGCCCGAGGGGCTGGAGAAATTACTCTAACAGTAGGTCCGGTTTTAGAGTCTGTGTCTGTAGAGAGAGAGAGAGAGAGAGAGAAAGAGAGCATCATTGAGTCACACGGCGCGCGCTCGTGTTACGATTCTATTACCATTCAACTTGAACGATTCATGATCCATGATTTTAATTCAATCTTTATTTTATGCCCAGGCTATGAATTGCACGACTGCGTTGGATTATAATTGTTGTAGGCTACTTTTTTTTCTCTCAGTAGGTTACTGCATGAATGAATTGCTAATTAATTAATTAATTCACTCACTCGAGTGTTGCAGATGTACTGTTGATGTTAACCTGAAATACAGAAATGTGTCGTAAAACTCAACCATTTGGATTGTCAGGTGTTACAGCATAAATCAAGTCAACGAGGCCACCTAACGGGGAGTCCCATGTTAACCAAACGCGTTCCTTCATGCTTTTTTTACATCATGCTCTTATTTTTAATATCCAGTGTCACTTGTGAGGGGTCCTCCTCAAAGACTCTGTTTCGTCATTAAAATGATCATTTCTGCATATTAGGTTACTATATATTTGCTAAATTATGTTGGCAAGATTTAAAGTCAGCACGGCATATTTCCTAGCTATATTCTGATGCATGCACAACATTCAACTAATGAGCTTATCTGATAAAATACTGATAACAGTCAGGCTTAATCACCTAATTAGTCATTTGTTACAGTGTAGTGCCTTTGAATGATTAAGTAGTGAGTCATACTGAAGACCTGAATGTAGCCTATTTAGTGTGTATTATTTCCTTGAGCGGTTTGCAGTGTTATTGTTCCTAATGTATTTATGATTGTATTGTATTATTATTATTGTTTAAATATGTAATGCAATTTGGACGCTCTAGTCTGAAATGCTGTTCAAATGCTCAAATGTATGCCGGTCTATAGATTTCCACACAAAATAGTTGGAAAAAATAAATATTAGCAAGATGCACTTTTTATTCCTAATGATAAATGTACGTATTCTGAAAACAATAAAAAATCTATATTTTCTAAAAGTTGCGTATAAACACACGGGCATGAGGAGGGTATGGAAAGTAGGATAAAAGGTCCTATTTTATCTTTATTTTCACTGGGTCTGCACTTGAAATGTGATCAAACCTGCAATGTAGTGCAACCGTGAGAGAGAAACCTTTGTGATGATGAAGACTCCTTGGTGGGTTTGATGCAACACAGTTTTAGATCAAGAGTAGATGTTAGACTGACCTCAAAGCTGTCATCAAGATGAACGCTGCTTACTCAACCTAGGAACAGGTTTCTTTAAAAGAGAAGACGTGCATTAATCACATGTATAATGATCTTTTTATGCAACAGCTTGGTTCATCTTGCAGTGCTTTGAAAGACTCAAAACAAGCATTGGTTGCCAGACAAAATCATACATTCTCTTTACCAATAAATAGCGTTTATCTTAAAAGTGAACTTTTTCCTTTTATTCTGACAATGCATTTTTGATGCCACAATCTACATTTGAAAAGTTTTTACAATTTTAAAAGCATACATTTTACATTTTAAAAGCATACATTAAAAGCACAATTTTAAATATTGATCCTTGTGCATATCAAATTCATTAGTAGTCTCATGATGTGCACATCACTGAATATAATTGATTATTATAATCACATCAGTTACTGAAACCTAGAAAGGATCTGTTTCCTTAGATCCAAAAGTACTTGGTTGTAGAGTTTCTGCTTCCTGAATGCTGATTATTAGACTCGATAAGAAGAAAAATAGGTTTCTTAATAGAAATACTGATATTTAAATGGTTAACTAATGTGATTGGTAAAGCCTCAGTGTATAAGCTGACCATGTATTAGGCATGCTGATGCATATCATTGCCCTTTTCTGATTGAGGTCAAGTCTGTTTCAAGATCAGATCCAGATCAACTGGTTTCTCAGGCTGGATTGATGGATCATCAAAGACACGCTGATCTGTGAGTTTAGATTTGGCCACCAGCAGCTCATAAATCACAGCTTCAAAGCAGACGATGTGTCTGGAGTCGAGAGCTTTTACACCAAGCTCCAGCAGCTTCTGCTCCTGCAGTTTCATGATCAACGTCTGGCGTGTATGAAGTCTTTCAGTCAACACTGTCTGCTGCTGTCTGACTTGGTTTATCTCAAGCAACTAATCTGAATGTATTGATTAGAGAACACTTTTTTTGGGGGGGGGGCAGGAAACCAGCAAAACCCATATCTTCCCCACATGTTTACAAAACTGACATGATAGCATCTTATCAAATGTTTTGGTACTTTAAAATGGAGCGTTCTGTCTCTTTTAAAGATGTATTTTCTGAGATGATAACCTAAAAGCACAACCGTGGCTTACAAAGTCTTTGGATGACCCAAAAAACAGTGCTGGGAAGTGACCAGCTAAATTGTGAAATGCATGGATTTTGTAGTGTTGCAATAGCATGAGAGTATGTAGTGAATTGTGTGACTTCATTGTGTCTTGTCCGTATCTCTGACTAGTCCAGTTTTAACCAGATGCGGTTTATAAATAAAGTAATTGCAGTGCAGCTGATGACTCTCTTTGTGGTTTTGGACAGAGTCCAGATAAGGTGCCAGTATGTTTAAGTCTACATAATGTTAAAGTTCAGATAAAGCTGTGAAGGCACTTTCCACAGATAGTGTACAAAATATGGTCTGAGACTTGTTTTGTTTACTTTTTTAGCAAATGTGAAGAAGGTCAGTGTCATAGCCTGCAGAAAATATTAATCATCAACCTCAGAAGGACATAGTATTTACGTAAACTACAAAGTTATTAATTCATTCATTTGTATTGTATTATAAGTAATTTGTTTAATAAATTGAACATACGTTTATTTATTTAGTTAAAGCTGCAGTCCGTAACATTTTTTGGGGGGTTAAAAACGATCCGAAATCAATATTTGAGAAAGTACATAACCAGCCAGTGTTCAAAACTATTGCCTTACTTTAGCCCGAATCACAACGGTTAGTTTATAATAATGTTTTCTAGTTTGAGTGGTAGGTTACGTGCACTTGCGAAGGAGTTATACAAAGATACATAACAGCTACAAGTGTACGCACTACTTGCTTTATACAAGCGCTATATAAGATGAATCATTATGCAGGATTTAACCTGTTATACGTTTTCGACAGCCACTCACAAATAGTCTATAAACCAAGCATCAGGCTGTCTTTGAGTTCACATGAACAACGATTAAAGTTACTCGTCAGGCTACAGAAGAATACCATAATTCAATTAGGCCTAAGACATGCAGACCTACATAACAACCCAGTCACAACACATAATTGCGAATAACATGCCTTACCTTAACACAGAATCGACCACAGAGGCCTGGAAATCTGTGAATCGGTCGTGCTATTAACATCATCACTACACAATATCTTAGTAAAAACCTAAATTAATTCAAATGTCTTGTGTTCGATTTGCCATTGTGGCTTTATGATGCTATATGATGCTAGCTGCAGAGTGGATTTCAAGGATTTCACGCGCAGATCAAACAGCCTCCAACGTTTATATTTGATGTATGATAATAATTTTTTCCTCAATTGGTCAGAACAAATGTGGCAGACATGTTACTTGTTCAGATGACATTATATGGTGAAGTCTTATTTGTCATATATTCCAAGACGTAGCTAGAATCTGTGATTACTAAGCACAGTATTCACACCGGTGCGGTTAATAACAGCAACACATTCACCTCAAAACATTAGATTCATCCGCGCTGGAGCCGCGCCGACTCACAACCCACACAATGAAGATAATTCAGCACAGAGATGTAATTACAGGTCTTCAAACAGAGATGGCGACAAAGAGGCAAAACTGACTTTAATATTTAGCTTTAATATTTTAATGTTAGAATGTTTTTGTCTTCAGGAATGGTACAAATTATGTCTATTCTTATCACAATGTGAATATCCATTGTGATTTATTTTTATTTTTTTATGTTGGACAGTCAGAAAGGTCAATATGAAGGTCAGGGTACAAAATCATTATTTAAGGGGGATTCAGGCATTTGATGTTTAAAACTAGCAAATGTTCATGCTACATTAATTTTATGTTTTGATATGAGTTTAACATGTCTAATAGTTCTCGCTCCAAAAAAGGATTTGTGCCTCTAATTTTTTAACTAATAGGACACAAAAGTACACCTTATTCACGGGAAGACCCATGAACTGATTGATCTTGAAGTCTTCATATACGGTATGTCCAATTTCTGGCATTACGGTCTTACAAGGCGCTCTGGAAGCTGGATGTTCTTCGTCATTGGTCTCCTGAATATTACACTCCTGTGCTGTTAGCAATGCTCAATCTCGTCAGGACTGCCAGCAGCTGCGGGACTGTCTCTTTCTATCCATCAGGCTTAATATTGTATACACAGCCTTCTTCAAGATGCACCACATCCCATCAGTACAGCCAAGAGAAGATGAACAATATACAGCGGTGTCAGTTTAATTGACTACATTACCACCCCAGCAATACAGACAAGTTGAGTGTGTATGTTATATTTGCAAATGAATGTGAAGTTTTATGTCTTTATGACGTTTTATGTCTATGTGTAGCATATATAATTGTCATTCACTAGAGACTGAAATACATTTAGCAGCTTAAAAAAAGTAAAAATAGTGTCAAATGTACTTTTTATATGAAGGAATTTTCCATATTGATTTGTCACAGGTGCTTGAAAAAGGGTTTCCCCTATATTTTTGACTTATTCATTGTGTTGCATTGTGCTGTAGGTTTAAAGGAAATGTCCGTAAACGTAATGGAAAGTAACCTGTAAATTACCTTTTCCATTTTCAATGGATTTTAATCTCTGAAAGTCGGCATGAAATCAAGACCAAACATGAATGAGGCAACAGAAAAAGTTGTGAAAATATTCCCTTTATTAAGAATAAAATCGTGTATCAATGTAACATTTTGTTCGTATTGTTACAATACAAGTCAAAACTTTCAAACATAAAGTATAGCCTAGTGGTGATACATTTTCTTCCTGTGATGAATACAATAACATTAACTTTTAGGGTTGGGTACCAAAACCTGGAACCAATATGGCACCGGTACCTATGTAACCAGTATGTACTAGAACCAAATCAGAACGGTGCCATGCCTGAGCGATCGGTTGAAATATTTGTCTTTGTTTCTGCAAAACGGACGTAAGAAGCATCATCACCGGCACCACGCGTGAAAAATTATTTCCCTTAAATCTTTGTAGTAACACTCGTGTGCTGTTTTCACATTCAGACTTAAAAGCACAACTCGGGATACGAGAGCGTCCGAGGAGCGCGTGAATGCAGTATTCACACTTGCTCTGACTATTAACTAGCTAAGCTACTACTACACCATGGGCTACTAATACATCGATTATAAATATACTTCATTATGAAAATACCAGAGATGACTTGAATAACACAGATCAACTATACATAGTCGTAGTCGAGTGTTTATTGTATCTATTTTATCATTCAAAACGTTTATATCTTCTGCTTACTCAGTTACAGCAATAACAATGCCTTTATCCATATCCCTGGAGCTTCAGGAGTTCCTCTACTTCTGTGACTCGATCTGTGCGAGTCCTCTGGTGTCCAGTATGAACGAAAAACACACCACCCCCCGGTTTCACAGACAAGGCTTGAGCCTAGTCCTAGACTAAAATGTAACTCTGAAATAACTGATTAAATTTCAGTTTTAACTGAAATAAAGTTGCCCTGACTGATCCTAAACTATATCAGTGCCTTTGTTTTGTCTCAAGATGCACCCCAATAAAAAATTTTTTTAAGCATGTTTATAAAAAACTACTTAAATGTCCTAATTGAACTATGATCTAATCCTGGCTTAGTCTAAGCCATGTCTGTGAAACCGGGCCCATGTGTTTAGTGCTAATGGCCAATCCAATTATTAATTGGTAATTATAAGTATCCGTTTAGGCACCGGTACCGTTTTAAAAGTATCGATTTGGCACCGGTATCGTAAAAAAAAATTGATACCCAACCCTACTTACTTTACAAACAAGTTTGTGGACAAAGAACAACCAAAATAAATACAAAAATAAAATAAACACTGGTCAAAATAAATACTTAAATAAATAAATATTAAGTAAAAAAAAAAAAAGAGACATTTTGAATAAATATATAGTTCACATCTCCACAGCAAGACGCCCGTTTAGTTACTTTTGTGACGTGCATCGTTGATTTAGGGTTTGCAGTGTGCATTCCAGTTCTGGATGAATTCAATGTTATCCTGAATGAACTTCTTCAAATGGTTTGATGTCAATCTTGGCAGGTGATGCATTGTGAAGTTACAGTTGTCCTTCACCTGGAAAAATCAAAAGACAAAACATAAGCATTGCATTATTCTATGCTGCACAACTGCATTGTCTTTAAGACACAGAATTATTTCTATAATTGAACAGATGTTAAAATGATGAAAATGTTTAACAAGAATTCATGTTGAGGTCAGGGTTAAACAGCCCAATGGATAGTGCAAATAATTCAAAACAAACGTCTTACCTTGACTGGACGAAGTCTAGTGAAGTGTTCAGGTTGTCCAAAATGTTAGCACGCTCATCTCTGGGTATTACACTTTTACATGACGTCAGAAAGTCCTCAGGTGTTTTGCAAAAGAGTCCTTGCACTCACACTGTGGTTAAAAAAACAATCCCCATAAGAATACATTCACTCAATTTATTGTTAAATTTCAATGTTCTGTAATACAGAGAAAATGACAAACAATACTCACTGCATTCCTTATATTTCGAGGTGTTTGGATATATACTGCTTTATCGAGTGCCTAGAAATTGAAACACAAGTCAGTTGATATCAAATAATGTGCCACATATTAACCCTTAAACGTCCATATTAGTAGCCAACGATACATATTTCTCTCTTTAGACGTGGTGTTAAACTATGTTTAAGAACTAAATCAAGCACGATTAGTATGGCAAGCTACCACAACCAAAGCACAAGTCTTTCTCTCTTACACCTTAATACAAAAATCATTCACTTACATTGAACGGATGCGTCTCAAGTTCTTCAAGCTGGTGCAGAATTTCAGAGAAGGTGTTAACAGTCATATCGGAGTTTGCATAGCTAAGAGCTAGAAGTGTGGCGAGAAGAGTGAGCAGTTTCATGTTCATGTTCGCAGGGATGCTTTCTAGAGATAATGATCTAATTCTGCACTCTAACCCTTAAATACCCTAAATGCAGGAAACTACCGCATACACTTAGCCGTGATGTAAGGGAAGATTAAGCATGACACTGCCCACAGAGAAAATGTGATGGGTGTTATACGAACTATGAAAAACTTTTGAAAAACTTAATTTTAATTTATTGAATAACCCATTTTGGGTTTTTTCATCTGTTTCCCAGCTGCAAATATTTGATCACCTCTCAAAAGAATAAAACAAACGTATTTCTGAACAAAATGCCAGTTTTGGCCATTTACAATCCATATTAAGCTGCAATATTTCAATCATAAACAGTGCAAGAAAATGTTGTAAAGACACTTAAAGTGCCTTAATAAATTTAAAACGGTAATATTACAAGATCAAATTCAGTATTCACCATATTAATGATGCATAGTTTACACAGCCGGGAACATGAACGCAGTGCGCTTATTGGTTCAGTGTTTTCCTTCGAATGGTTTTCTATGGGAAGCCATTTCATTTCAACTTTGCACATTGCGTTTATATTCTGGCTTCATCTTCTTGCCTGTACAAAATATACATCATCAATGTGGTGTTTTCTGAATTTCACCTTTTAATCTCTGTGTTTTACTACATTATTACTTTTACATTTGCTATTAATATAACTTCTTGTATTGAAAACAAACAATCAAGCCCTGCTTATATTTAAAAAGTAACGCAAAAGTAATGTAACGCATTACTTTCCATAAAAAGTAACTAAGTAACGTAATTACTTAGTTACTTTTTTAGGGAGTAACGCAATATTGTAACGCATTACTTTTAAAAGTAACTTTCCCCGACACTGCCTGTAAGGGTGTGACGTCACGTGATAACTATCAATAGGTGGATTAATTTTTCTTTAAATACTAGCTTACTTTTTACTTTATGCATGATAATGTTTACAGATTAATTCAAATCATCTAAACTTTTGTAAAATACTCCACAACCAGGTTTGCATGATATCTTCCTTTATTTAATTTATCATTTACAGCATTGTTTATCTTGTTTTTATGTAGGCTATACATATTCCCTATTTCAACTAGTTTAACAAACGTTCGAAGTAAAAATTAAATCGAAGTAATTCAATTGTAATCGACCACTCTCTGTAACTGTTCACTCTCACGGATAAGACTGCCGCCCTGCGTTTCACTCACTGCTGAAATATACTGCGACTGCCTTCATAACCTGCCCGAAAACAAACCGTAAACAGCTCTGAAGAAATATTTTGGCATCCAAAGTATTTGCATTCTGTATCTTCATGAATAAATCTGTTTATTTTATGCAAAGCATCAGGCTTTTTCATCACGCGATAAGACCAACGCGAGCGACACTTGTTTAGGGGATTCACACCGCGCGCCTGTATGTAACTCTGCATAAAATTGAATGATATACAACACAGTAATGATTTTAGATATAAAATAAAATGTACACAAAGCAAACCTGTTTTTACGAAAGAGATGCATCAATTACGATGGTGCTTAGAAGTGCTCTCTCCAGAAGAGAAGGCAAAATCCCTGCCATAAATAACCCAACCGCTGGTTTAACTCTGACCCAGGAGCTGGGTAACACTAAAAACTACCCCAACATTGGGTTGTTACATTTGACCCGGAGCTGGGTAACACAAAAACTACTCAAACACCAAAGAAATAACCCCAAAAATGACCCAAATGGCTCAACCCAGCATTTGGGTCAAACGTAATAACCTAGGGCTTTTTAGAGGGTAATAATACGGTGCACATAATGATGAAATGCAACTGGGATTTTTGTTTAAATAATTCTTATTTATATAATGCATGCAGCATGGTCTTGAAAGCAAAGGAACCGTCCTGGTGGGGATACAGGGAAGAGAAAGTTGTTTAAATATGAAGCTGGCCCGTGAAAGAGTCTCTTAGAAAGATATGAAGAAAATGTGTTCACCCTCAGGCCATCCAAGATGCAGATGAGTTATTTCTTCGTCAAATTTGGAGAATTCTGGCATTCCCTCACTTGCTCACTAATTGATGCTCTGCAGTGAATGGGTGCCGTCAGAATGAGAGTCCAAACAGATAAAAACATCACAATAATACACAAGTTTTAACATCTTGTGAAGTGAAATGCTGCATGTTTTTAAGAAACAAATCCATCAGTAAGACATTTTTTACTTTAAATCATCACTTCTGGCCAAAATATAAATCCATAATCTATAACAAAGCTTCCTCCGGTGGAAAAGTCCATCTCCTGTTGTCCTCTCACGATCAAAACCCATCCACATATTTGTTTAGAGCTGTTTTGGACTTCTTACAAACACACAGCTTTTGGCTTCATAATACATTAACTGATGGACTGGAGTGGTGTGGATTATTGTGATGTTTTATCAGACTCTCATTCTGACGGCACCCATTCACTGCAGATGATCCAGATTAACAGTGCTTTCACATTTGGTATTTGACAGAAAAAAAACTCAAATGTGTTTGGATCAAAACGAGTGTGAGTAAATAACGACGGTTCTTGTGTGTGAACCAGTTCTTGGGTAATTTCTCTTGACTTGTGGAACTTTATCTCAATAAACAGACATATCATGTGGGTGTCAGAGGTTTCTGTAGACATGTATGTGGTACTGACACAGTTTATATGAGTATCTAAAAGGTCATATTGAGATATTTATACATGAGGAACTAGCTCAGCTGGGTGCTTTCACACTTTTTTTCACAAGAGATGGGCCTGTGAGTTTCTGTAGCTGCGCTGAGGGGAATCCATTGATGATGATATATTAATTAATATAGGCCCCACCTTCACAAGCTGTAAATAATAGCAGCTTACACTGAAGAGAAAATGAATGACTCATCACAGTGTCATCAATGATCTCTGAACTCTTAACACTCTTATTGAACACTCATGTACAAGACATTCGACAGTCAATTAATAAATAGAAATAATACATTAAATACAACGTTTGATTTTGTTTAGGGTTTCTTCAATATTCAGGACAGAGTTTGATTGTATATTATTAAAAGATTAATGTAATTGACTCTTCATAGAGAGCTTGATTGACAGGCGATTAACATCGGTTGATTTTAAACTTGATAAATTATGTGTGATACCTTCTTATGCTCATTCATGTTTATTTTATGCTATAACTAGTAAAGAGGAAGAGATAATCGGTTCACGTGCTGCTTGGACTAAAGCACTACAGTGATCGGTCACGACATATTAACGAGCCGCAAAATGGTATTTAGTGATTTAATTTATTACACAATTTGAAAGCTGAGACTTTGTCATCCAAAAGTAACCTGAGTTTATTTACATTTATGTGCACATGTCATTCAAAGCACCGAAACTATGTTGCTACATAAAAAAGGAAATCAATTATAAAGAGTTTTTTCGTGCACAGACAACAATATTATCAAAACAATCACAGTTCACACGGATCCACGAAAATGACTTAAAACGCTGTATTATGCATGCCAGACCAGAAGATGGTGCGCCTGCAAACACACACTTTCTTCTTCAGAGCGGTTAAAAACTATTCTGAAAGCATGTCTTTACACACAGACAATAATGATATTGTTTTCAAACCGCCTTTGTCGTGTAAATGAACAGTGACAATATAAAAAAACATATGCGTATTACGTGTCTTTGTGGCGTTTCTTTATGCATAACTCGCAACGCTTTTGGTTTGTTTTCAGAAACTGGAATGAGATGAAAATCGAAATTACTTTCTATAGTAATCAATCAGATTATTCACACAGATATTCCCATTTGTTGATATATTACTATATATCACTATTATACACTGTGTGGAAAACCTAATTAAACACCTGTGCTGTCAAATAGTTATGAATAATGAGCACTAAACTGTATAACTGATCTATTTTCCGTCACAGTTGAGCTACATTTAAAAAAAAAGGCACAAATCTGTGGACCGGTATCCGTTAAGGAACTAATCTGACTTTCATTTAAAGGGGTAAATAAGGTACAAAGATGGACCTTTTAGCTTTTGTACCCTTGGATACTGCCCCGTGACAGCTTTGTACCTTTTAGTCTGAGATTGTAGTTTCATGACATATCACTCTACATTTATGTATTAAGTAGCTATTTAATTATTCAGGATCATGTATAGTCAAAGTGAGCTTATAATCTAGTCTTTCAGGACTTGACAAATCAATCAGCAGTGTTAAATGGGTTTACGTTTGTTCCTGATTGACCCTCCTGTTGACCTCTCTGCATTTTGATATTTTTATGCATTTTTCATGATAATAAACTTCTATTACTTTTTTCACTTCAGCAATAATACAGTGTCTTCTTAAAAAATAAACCAAACAAACCAAAGTCTGTGCTCCAAAGCATTCAGGAGTTACGACGGTTTAAGTTGGAAATGTAGTTTTCAGGTCTATACTCAAAAAGTGGTTAACAGGTAATAAATAGGTCATAACTATTTCATAAATGTAATTTAGTACCAAAATCTCCCCAAAAAATACATCATATAAAAAAAAAATCAACTAAAATATTCATTTTTTTTTAATACAAAATAGCCAAGAGTCAGCACATTTTTTTTATTTTGCAAAGTTGCATGTTTTTGGGCTTCACATGAATCTGAGAAAAAAGTGACTCATTTCAAGGTGATCCGTATGATGAGTCTACATTTCACTAGTCTTGTCTCTTAACACCATCAGCTCCTTAAAAAATAATGTTGTCTGCCCACAGTCTCATGTTGTGGAATTCACCTTGTGTGGTTCTGCCTAACGAGACTTATAACTACTTATGATTATTAACAAATTGATATTTTATAGAAATGTCTGTATATAGACTTTATACAGATTTGTATATAGACTTTTCTCAGTTGCATTGTTCAGCATAATCCTGTTATTTTTCACCACCATTTTATCATTTTTCATCATTAAAGACTTGATGTCAAGCTTCATGACTCATGAGTTGTGTGATGTTGATCATGTAATTAAAAAAAGGAAGAATTCGATGCATCCGTACCAGCCGAACTTCCCCAGCTTCATTTTCTCCAGTGTAAGGAGACTTTGTGGTCCATGACAAGCATAAGCGTGAGTGTCACCGAGGCAGCGGTTGACACCGTGTTTGTGAATTTTGAGGACATGCATTTCTGCATGTATAAGAGAGATGGTGAGTGATACGAGAAACGTGTTAATGTAAACCCCAAGTTGTACCATTGCGCAGAAAAAAAGCTTACCAGAGAAGAAACCCTTAACACGAATGATAAAACATGACTCACGTTTCAGAAGTTCAAGGACGTCGTGGACATTCCAACGTAATTTTATTCCAGAAAACGACTTATTCCATTTGAACTTTTTAAAGTTTTTCTTTTCTATTTTATACATGATATATATATATATATGTATATGTACACACACACACACAATAATTAATTAAATCATAAAAATGTCAAATTAATTTAAAAAGTAATTAAACACTTAAACCATTAGAATATTTAATTAATTTCCCTGACCATTAATCAACACCCAACTGTAAACCTGTATATGTGTTGTTAAATTATTGAAATATTAATTTCCTCTAAAATATTTAATCTCAAATGGGTTTGGCTGACAAAAACATTTGGGAATCCCTACATTATATGAACAAACATTAATAAACATGAAAACAGCGACACACCCAAAGTCTTTCAGATTTCAACTATTTTTGTCCTAACTTCTAGAATCAACAATTACTGAAAGTAAAAGAATGTAAAGAAATTAATGATGTTTTATTAACACAGTTTGGGTGGAGCACGTCAGATACTTAGCCTAATTAACACAAGAGGAATGCACTCAAGTTAATCAACACACAGCTGACATACCTCTATTCATTTGACGGTTAATCAGCATCCCTCCACCGCCCCTTCTCCACTCATGAGGTTACCACCAGAGTTCTCACTACACTACGGGAGGGTACTCTGGGTTCCGGCCATTACTGAGCTCGGAGCCCTTCCCTGAACAGCACGCCAATCACGAATTACCATACTCGCCAAATACACATTACCATACTCGCCAATCACGAATTACCATACTCGCCAAATACACATTACCATACTCGCCAATCACGAATTACCATACTCGCCAAATACACATTACCATACTCGCCAATCACGATTACCATACTCGCCAAATACACATTACCATACTCACCAATCACGAATTACCATACTCGCCAAATACACATTACCATACTCGCCAATCACGATTTACCATACTCGCCAAATACACATTACCATACTCACCAATCACGAATTACCATACTCGCCAAATACACATTACCATACTCGCCAATGACGAATTACCATACTCACCAAATATGCATTACCATACTCACCAATCACGAATTACCATACTCGCCAAATACGCATTACCATACTCGCCAATCACGAATTACCATACTCGCCAAATACACATTACCATACTCGCCAATCACGAATTACCATACTCGCCAAATACACATTACCATACTCGCCAATCACGAATTACCATACTCGCCAAATACATATTACCATACTCGCCAAATACGCATTACCATACTCGCCAAATATGCATTACCATACTCGACAATCACAAATTACCATACTCGCCAATCACGAATTACCATACTCGCCAAATACACATTACCATACTCGCCAATCACGAATTACCATACTCGCCAAATACACATTACCATACTCGTCAAATATGCATTACCATACTCGCCAATCACGAATTACCATACTCGCCAAATACGCATTACCATACTCGCCAAATACGCATTACCATACTCGCCAATGACGAATTACCATACTCGCCAAATACACATTACCATACTCGCCAAATACACATTACCATACTCGCCAAATACACATTACCATACTCGCCAAATACGCATTACCATACTCGCCAATCACGAATTACCATACTCGCCAATCACAAATTACCATACTCGCCAATCACAAATTACCATACTCGCCAATAACAAATTACCATACTCGTCAAATATACATTACCATACTCGCCAAATACGCATTACCATACTCGCCAATCACAAATTACCATACTCGCCAATCACAAATTACCATACTCGCCAATCACAAATTACCATACTCGCCAAATATACATTACCATACTCGCCAAATATGCATTACCATACTCGCCAATCACGAATTACCATACTCGCCAAATACGCATTACCATAATCGCCAAATACGCATTATCATACTCGCCAAATACACATTACCATACTCACCAAATACACATTACCATACTCGCCAATGACAAATGACCATACTCGCCAAATATGCATTACCATACTCGCCAAATACGCATTATTATACTCGCCAATCATGAATTACCATACTCACCAAATATGCATTATTATACTCGCCAATCATGAATTACCATACTCGCCAAATACGCATTACCATACTCGCCAATCATGAATTTCCATACTCGCCAAATACGCATTACCATACTCACCAATCGTGAATTTCCATACTCACCAAATATACAATACATACTCGCCAATCACGAATTACCATACTCGCCAAATACACATTACCATACTCGCCAATGACGATTTACCATACTCACCAAATACTACATTACCATACTCACCAATCACGAATTACCATACTCGCCAAATACACATTACCATACTCGCCAAATACGCATTACCATACTCGCCAAATACGCATTACCATACTCGCCAATGACGAATTACCATACTCGCCAAATACACATTACCATACTCGCCAAATACACATTACCATACTCGCCAAATACATATTACCATACTCGCCAAATATGCATTACCATACTCGCCAATCACGAATTACCATACTCGCCAATCACAAATTACCATACTCGCCAATCACAAATTACCATACTCGCCAATCACAAATTACCATACTCGCCAAATATACATTACCATACTTGCCAAATATGCATTACTATACTCGCCAATCACGAAGTACCATACTCGCCAAATACGCATTACCATAATCGCCAAATACGCATTATCATACTCGCCAAATACACATTACCATACTCACCAAATACACATTACCATACTCGCCAATGACAAATGACCATACTCGCCAAATATGCATTACCATACTCGCCAAATACGCATTATTATACTCGCCAATCATGAATTACCATACTCGCCAAATACGCATTACCATACTCGCCAATCATGAATTACCATACTCGCCAAATACGCATTACCATACTCGCCAATCATGAATTTCCATACTCGCCAAATACGCATTACCATACTCGCCAATCATGAATTACCATACTCGCCAAATACACATTACCATACTCGCCAATCATGAATTACCATACTCGCCAAATACGCATTACCATACTCGCCAATCATGAATTTCCATACTCGCCAAATACGCATTACCATACTCGCCAATCATGAATTTCCATACTCGCCAAATACGCATTACCATACTCGCCAATCACGAATTACCATACTCGCCAATCACGAATTACCATACTCGCCAAATACGCATTACCATACTCGCCAATCACGAATTACCACTCTCATTTACTTATATTTAATATATAAACGACATATTTTTCTTAAATATATAAATGCATGTGTTTGTATAAATACACAGTACACACACACATATGGTAACACTTCAGAACAGGGATCACTTATTCACTATTAACTATGACTTTTCCCTCAATAAACTCCTAATTTGCTGCTTATTAATAGTTATTGAGGTAGTTGTGAAGTTTAGGTATTGGGATTGGGGATGTAGAATAAGGTCACGTAGAATAAGGCATTAATATGTGCTTAATTACTACTAAGTGGCTAATATTAATAATATGCATGCTAATAAACAACTACTTAAGAGACCCTAAAATAAAGTGTTACCACATATATTATGTGAACAAAAACAGTTATTTTGGATGCGATTAATCGTTTGACAGCACTAATATTTACTTAGTCTCGCGTAGCCAGACTGACGGCTGAAGGTCTGGAATCCATGGCAGCTTTTATTGGCCAAGGCCCGCCCATGAGGCCGTTTGAGTGACATGACCAACAACCAATCACAGTTCGTTTCGTTCAGCATCACGTTTCGGGGCGTGGAAATGCCGCCACAATAACAGACCAGTGTGTGAAACTCTCGGACGTATTTCAAAGTCAGAATGACCTCCTCTCTTTGATTCACGAAACGGTCGTCCATAAAATGCATTGCTGCTCTGTTGTAAGTAATCTTAATGATTTCTAAATGCATCTACTTTCAGAAGGCCAAATAAAGTGCTTTTGCTTTCACATACTGTAGAAAGACAGCGTCTCCCTGACTCGGCTGCTTCAACACTACAGCGGTTACTGAAACCATGCTTTCTGTCTTTGCGTGAACATTTGTACAGCATTATGCAAATATTTCCACATCGTGACGTAGACATGTGGGGGCATGTTTAAATGAGATGTTTAAGGGGGGCATGGACGAGTCTTAACTTTGTTAAAGAATATCTCTTTGGTTTTGAGACTTTAGTCTTTGTATCTTCAGGGATCTTATCGATGCACAATCAGCTTGTAACACTCCAAAGAGAAAGCAAAACTTGAAATCGCATCATATGACCGCTTTAAAGTCCAAAACCTGACTTGAAATAACCTAACAAATCAATTGGGACTAAATCGGTTTCATAAACGACAATTTAAGTTCACAAAATCTCATTAATTTGATCCAGGTTCAGATAATTTGGTGTGCACACTTATTCTTAAGCAGCCCTTAGCGTCGATCATGGATCAAATCGATCCACCACGGCAAACAGAGAATATTTGTGCTGTTTAATTCATTTGAGATGTTGTGTTTCCCTCAGTGCATAACATATACGTCAGTTATATTCTTCATCTGTAAGTGTTAGAAAGTCATGCAAATATATCAACCCGATCTCATGAAAGTGCGTATGAATAGTATGCCTAATAAAAACAAAAACTTGTGGTAATGATATGCAAAAACTGACTTTGGCATGTATAAGTTATGCAATGAGTAGGACTAGGGTTGTGGGGTATATGTGTATCATATGTACGCAAAAATTGTGAATCACATATACGCCAAAGTCCATTTTTGCATATCAATACCACAAGTATTCATTTTTATTTGGTATACTATTTATATGCATTTTCATGAGTGGGCGGGTCTTACGCATACGCTTTACATAGCAATTATTGTAATGTTGTAATGTTCTACTATAGCCTACCATAAAAGGTACAGTTGTCATAAAACCCGAGAGAAAGGCTATATGGCTAGAAACTGCTGATCAACTGAATACCCAAGTAGCAACTATATTAAAATGTTTTCATATATCTTGATATATATATGATTAAAGTTTGGGCACAATACATTAAATGCAGTCGGTTGTAGCCTAGGCCTGTTTTTTATGTGATTTAAGTTGCATTTTCTGTATGCGTTTGCTTTTGTACTGATAATAAAGTCAAGTAATTGTATGTGAGAGAGTCAGTTCAAGATATACACAATAATATAGTGAATATATAACCAGCAGTGAAATGTAAGTCAGGTCCGCTCCATGGACAGTGCAGTTATTATGGAATACAAACACAAAAAAATGAAAATATACATAAATATATGTATGGAAGAAAAAAATAAAATTCAAGAATAAAATATATTGATAGGAAATATGATATATTGAATCAATAATATATTGAATGTGCAAACAGGTTGTACAGGGTATTTACATAGCAGCAATAGGAATGGTAGAGAATAACTGAGAGTCGGTGGTAATATCAATGCGCTCCTATTAGTCAGTTTTGGAGGAGCTCAGCGTAGCCTGATCAGCTAGCCTGCCCCGGACCAGCTTAGTTTCCCAGCATACCAGAGGGACTGAGCTTGGTACATTTGTTTTAAGAAATAGCCCCCACACAACAACTATTTCATCTTGAATCATTTACTAGCAATTTCTGAGTGACTTTTTGGTTTTAATGTTTAAAAATGATTTGATAATGCATGACAATGCAGTAGCTAACTGCTAAACTCAGCAGTTAAATGTTGATTATATAATGGATACTGAATGTTTACAATTGTACAAAAGTTTTCAGATGAAATGTCTGAAGCATGACACTCGTAGTATTAGACTTTGGCTTTGTAAATGCATAAAGACAACAACATTTGCATTTACATTCAACTCTTTCATCCTAAGTGGTTGATAAGTGAAGGATTCTGCAACGCAAGCGCTTTGATCAAATGTCGACAAAGCTACAAGTTGTGAAAAACAACAGTTCGAAGGCCACGCGGTTTCAAGCTAGAAGAGAGAATCAAGTAAAAACACTGACAGGAGCAATTATGAGCTTCCGGAATGAATGTGTGTCTTAGTGCAGATGGTTTTGATTCAGATGCTTGATGAAGAGTTGTGAAGAGAAAACTAGTCTTATGTAACGTGTGATTCAGATGAAACGTCTAGATCATTCCTCCACTGAGGGACAGTGAAAGTCAAAGGCTGGAGAGTGATTTTAGGCCTGTGTTAGTCAGTCCCAGACGGTCATGGAGGAACATTGACTTGCGTCAGTGAGTTTCGCTGAAATGATGATGTTCTGGATTGTATGCATCAGCTTAAACTATTAATGTGGGCAGTAATCACACACACTCATAATGCATTTGAAGCCAGTGATGCTACATTATGATCGCAGGTAAAATGCAGAACGAAACACACTCAGGAAAACATTGTGGTTCACACCCTATTAATAGGCTACTACAACACACAACAGATGACGACGATTTGCATACACAAGGTAACAGGCTTGATTAAGCTACTAAGATGAACCTGCCATGTCTTAGAATAGTGTTTTAGATGATCAGACAATTTCATCACAGACTAAGAGCTTTTCTTTTCTTCTGTGTCCTTCATTGAGCAGCGCACCTCTCCACGAGTGCCACTAGAGAGCACTGTATGGCCATGAAAACTAATGCCCAGTTCATACACACACTCCTACAACCCCTCAATGGCTGGATGATGCTGAAACTGCACTTAAACACTTTAAAATGCCTGATTTTCTCAACATAGAGCCATCAAACCATGTGGCTTCTGTAGACAAATTAGCTGGAGCTTTTCTCTGAACAATCATCATTTTTTCTCTGAACAATCATTCATTGTTTCCTTTTACCTTTACCTTACTTCCACCAAGTGGTCCGAAGATCATAGTGAAGTTCAAGAGACCACAGGTGTCATATTTAGTAGTCAAGTAACCACATGTCTAGTTTCCACATGAACACAAGCCCCTCCAACGTCTGACAACAGCTTAAGGTGTCTAAATGCGGTTCTAAAATTAGCTGGAGCTATATTAATATAAAACAAATTCCACTTGGTTCGATATCTCATGTCTAAAACAATGATGGCAGCCAACTCTCACGCATTCAGCGCGAGACTGTCTCACTTGACACGCGCCACACGTCCATTTTTGCACACATCAACCAAAACTTATAGGCAACATTTTTGTGTGTGTGTGTGTGTGTGTCTAAATTAGTACTAAAGCATGTATAATGTATAATTATAATTGAAATTGCCTAAAATGTTTTTGCCTTGTTTTCATACTCGCTGAAGGTAATGCCAGAACAGTAGTTTGACCAATAGCGTGCAAGCACAGCACATAATCGACCAATCCAATCGTGGCGTGCGAGAAGGCGGGATCTACAGATAACGGTCATTGCATTGCAAATATCTGTCATAAATTTAAAGGGATCCCTGGGTATTAAGACTTGTATGGCTTAATATAATGCAATTGATGTATTTTACTGAAACATGTAGAGAAACCCATGAATGTTTCTGTTATTTTAAAAAATGACATTGTTTTATACATATTTTGGACTATGGGGGGCGCCATTTTTCTGATGACGTAAACTGGTTGCACTTGGTGAGCTACTAGCGCTACACTGTTGCTATTTTTACCACAACACATCTCAGAATAGACAACTCGGAAGATAAAATACTGTTATGATGACCACAGCTACTGAAAAAGCTTACAGGTGGCGATGGATATAAGTTTAGGTTTAAACCAAATACTGTACAATGGATTTTTCTAACCGCCTCTGATATCGAGTAAGATCCACGCTGAGAAACGCCGTGGCGTTTTCATCCTAACAGATGGCATCTAACGCTTCTCGTCTCAGCCGTTTGTAAGCTCTGTCAGGAGCTGTGCGCTACTAAAAGACTCAAAGGCATCAGGGCTAAAGTGGAGAGAAAAAGAAGCGGGTCTTTAGGTAGTTTTATTCGTCCACAGGCATCTTCCCGTTCTTTTCTCCTCTTCTTATCGCTAGGAAAGTTTTACATTGTTGCCCTTCGACTGAAAACTACAACCAAAAGCCACACAATGTGGTATCGTATCAGTATTTTATTTTCTGAGTTGTGTTTCGGTAAAAAGCCAAAGGCTATAGAAATGAATAACCGCCAGTAGTTCAACCATATGACGTCATCGACGCAGAATACACGGTGCACGTGAAATAATGGCGCCCCCATAGTCCAAAAACGATGTTGATTATTTAAATAACACATCTTTCATGGGTTTTCTACTACATATTTAAATAAGAGACATCCTTTACGTGCTATACACGTCTTAATACCCGGGATCCCTTTAACATATGAGGAGTGTAGAAAAGGCGTTAATGAGGACAGCATTCTGACATTAGAAATAAAGGCCAGGACATGATTTCAAGCCCGGGTATGGTCAACCTAATTTACATTTAGTCGTTTAGCAGACGCTTTTATCCAAAGAGACTTACAGATGAAGACAACAGAAGCAATCGATCATAAAACAACTAAAAACAGACCCAAAACTAAAAGCTACAACTTTAGAAATATACACATTTTAAAAATAAAACATTTTATACAAAGGACAAATGCATATACAACTACATTTAAAACTAATGAAAAATAAAGCTAAGAACAATTCAAAATATTAAAGAAAAAAAGGTAAACAAGTATAATAATGATTTTAACATAACATTAAGCCAAACACCAAATATATATATATATATAATATTATATAATATATATTATATATATATATATTTATATAATATATATATATTATATATATTATATAATACTATATATACATAATATATATATTTAATTTCTAGTTTGTTGACGTATTAAAATAACTCGAAATAAAACTAAAACTTAATAAAAGACCTATAAAGACATAATCTAGCTCAAATTAAAATAGATAAATACAAATCAAACGACCGTAATTATCAGTAATCCTAAAAAATAACACTGCCAAACACACATGCTAAGAAACAACAGCTTACTTACACACGGTAAGAACGTGGTTATAAACCCGAACCAGAAGTGAAACAAGTATAAGAGGAGAAATAAAAAGCGATTCTTATCATTTATATCATATTCACATTTGTGAGGTATTAAAGGTGGCTCTAGTCTTGAAAGGTTTATACATCATAGATTTGTATTGTTTGGGAAAGGAAGATTTATTTCTGGAAAACAGTTCCATTTATTAATCATCTTTAAATGTAATTATAATCGCTCGGGATACAGGAGGTGTTTCAGATGAAATAAATAAAGACGAAGCGTTATGTTAAGAGTTATTAGGCCCAGAGTAAAGTCAGCAGAGCACATTGATCACACAGGAAACATACCGAGCATTTCTAGAAACAGAGATAAGATCACAATGTAAAGCCACATCTGAGTAAGAGCTGTAACACTGCTGACTACAAATGCTGAAGCATGATTGCATTAAATACTCTTTTCCACTCAACAAACGGAACGAATGATTCGACTTCTTTTAAGAAAATACGAGTATTTCTTATCTTATCTTATCACTCCTCCGTCTGTATTAAAAATGCTGTCATGTGTGCAGTTTTTTCTGAGCTCATTTTAATAGATAAGATCTACATTTTTTTTTCCTAAAGTTGTGAGATACAGGTTTCATCAAAAGGTGCTTTACTTACTTTACCACAGTTTAACTTTCAAACAGACTCATTCAGGTCATTTGTGTATATGACTAGTCAGTTTAGTGCAAAACTATCCCAAAAATAGATCACAAACAGCTCAGTTTACTCCAGTTTAGATCTTTGTTATAAACCTGTGTGTGTGTGTGTGTGTGTGTGTGTGTGGTGTGTATAACCCAAACCTAACAGTCTACTAATACAATAATGGAGTTAATGACATGCAGTTGCAATATATATAATATATTATTTTTTTATTAATTGTGTAGGCATCATTTCATGTCAACAGAATAAACGCATGAAATTAGATCATATTTAATATTACGGTTTCTCTTTCTTTACATAATACGTGATGGAAACCTGACCGGCTATACTGAGGCATGTCTCTAAGATTGTTATCTTCTTATAAAGGCGTCTTGTACGTTTGTGACGAACTGTGAACTGACTAACTAGAAGTAATTTTGCAACGTGTCAACTTCCAGTCATTAAAGTGATAGTAGACAGCTAACACCTTTTTTTGATGGTCCATCAACAGATATTTTACTAACTATAAGTAACTTTGCAAGTGCATGTCAACTTTATTCTACTAACGGTGCACTAATACAATCATGGAGTTGACATGCAGTTGCAGTTACTTATAGTTGAATGTCTAAAGTGGACCATTGAAACAAAGTGCTCGACTTGTACTTTTCCTCAAGTTTAAGTGTTAAAATAAAAGCATCCATGAAAGTGTATTTCATAACATTTACAAAAAATGACAAGTATTTGAATGAGTTAATGCAAGCCTTTGTTAATTCAGTTACACTTCTCTAGTGTTCTTGAATGAACGTAATGATATGTGATAACTCATTTTCACATGAAGCGGAGGATGTGTGACAGACAGCAGGTGTCAAACCGAACATGTGGAGCGACAGCACCCTCTGCAGATACACCATCATCTACAGCACTGGGTTTATTAAAAGATTAACACATTTAAACTAATGATTTACTAACACAAGCGGATTACTGAAGAATGTTTCTCAGTGTCACCGGCTGCACTCGTGTTAAAATTCTGGCCAAAACTAACAAGCTGATAATTATTTTCATGTTATAGAAAATATCTGATCAATAGCCGATGGAGAGGCTGCTCACTGCAGAGCAAAGGGGTGAAGCTTACATGTAGCTCCACCTCACTATACATCCAGCAGGGAGGAGCGAATGGAAGTTGTGCCCCACCCCGTTAGACGTCCAGAGCAAGTGAACTAATGCAAAAATCCTGAAACATTTCAGACAATTTAAATTCTTAAAAGATTTAAGTACTAAAGTATATTTCTTTTTAATATCCTCTAAAGTAAAGTTTAAAAGAAAAAAAAATCAAAGTAAGATTTGGAAAGACTGAGCTTATTTTTATGCATAAAGCATACACAATCATTACACACACACAGGACACGAGACACACACACACATGCACGCACACATGCACAGAGACACACACGCGCACACACGCACACACGCACAGAGACACACACGCAGAGAGAGAGACACACGCAGAGACACACACACACACACACACACACACACACGTACACACATGCACAGAGACACACACGCACAGAGACACACATGCAGAGACGCACGCACGCACAGAGACACACACACACACACACACTGAGACATGCACAGAACACACACGCAAGAGATGGTGCACACATGCAAGACATACATGTCAAATTGACACATATAGTATCATAATATTTTTGAGATTTTCAGGCATGCAGTTAGAGCCTGAGCACACACACACACACTGAGGCATGCACACGCACACACACACAGCATCTACACACACACTACACACCCTCAAACATGGTGCACTTACTCCATTAGCTTACATAGGCAAAGTGTTCTACGTTTAATTTTCTTAAGTATTTTTGAATTAATATCAGGTTTCATTTTTATTATGAGCTTTTGTAAAAGATATCTATGTTATAACAATAACAGCTATTGCTACTATTTCATGCTTTTAATTTTATCATTCTAAAAAACATTTAAATCTAAAATTATCAGTTAGATGCCTAACTGACGATTATGCTCGTAAATTACAATAATCTTCTTAAGTATTTGTAATCTAATATGCTGTTCATCTTTTGGTCTTTATGAACAAATGGAAAATCAGATATTTTTGTAGCATATGAGCTGTTTTTGCCATGAACTAGTTCTCTCTTTTAGTTTGTATCAAATTACAAAATAACAGTTCTTATATTTTCTTAGTTAATTTAAATCCAGGGAGAACATTTTTGAAAGTCCTCTCAACAAACAGACAGATTATGCATTATTAATTAGCATCTAAATAAAACGTACTACATATTCAAAATGAAGATAGACCTAGTAAAGCGCATATGCCGTGCTAGTTATAATGTACACACTGTAAAATGAGACAATTCAACAGTATTTTTGAATCAAGCTGATGGATGTTATAGGATATGGAGGATTTCTGGTTCCTTTACATTAATGACTGTTTTTGTATTACAGAAAGGTCAACAGAAATAACAGTTCTTGAATTGTTAGGGTCGATTTATTTTCCAGGGCTAACCGAGACATTTTCTGCAAAGTCCTCTCAATGGCAAAAGAAGTGTCAAAGCACTCTAATTGATGATCGACGTCATCTAAATAAAACGGTAACCTGCCATTATTTTCCCAAAATGCTAAATGTGACCTAGATAAAGGTGCTGACATGAGATGCTGTGGCACAGCTTGTCTGTCCACACTCGTAAAATGAAAGAAGGTCAAAGGGATGTGGCAAACAGTCACTTCAGAATCCAACTGATGATGATCATAAAGCCATATGACAATAATCTGTGCTCGTGTTGCATTAATGGAATCTGTTGCTACAACATTTGACAGAATTAGTGTCTAATTTAAGACAAGTGACTAATAAAGTGTCTTCGGCAGTCAGGGTGATTCCCTTCATTAGGCAATACATTTAAGCATTATTATTATTATTATTTTTATAAGTTATGGTCCCAGCAGTCTTTGAGTTCAAGCACAGTGAGCTATAAAGTGTCTTTTTGCGCCATTTTAAGGGGATTCTCAACATGATTGAGATTCTCTGAAATCTCTATTAGTGATAATTATGGGGGTGATTTTTTTTTCATTGACGTGTAATCAACAGAATCAAGGTGGTTGAGGAGAATGTCACTTCCTCTATCAGCACTATAAGAAGACTGAACAGTGCTGGAGCTATGAAGACATCTCAGCAGGAGTCATTACTACCAACATGAGGACTTTAATGCTCTTGATGCTGACAGCTGTAGCTGTTACTGGATTAAAACGACATGCAGTGGAAAAAATTCTCCTAAAGGAAATCATGGAGAGTGTGGAGGGGATGCTAAAAAGTTCAAAGATGGTAAGAACTGAAACTATTTCATCTGATTCTGAGGAGCCCAAAAAGTGTTTTTTTTTTTCTTTCTCTAACAAACTTAAAACTTTCTTTCACAGAATCTCATCCAATTTGTAAAAGACGTATTTCCACAAGCGGGCTGCTCAGTAAGTTGAATTTGATATCCCAGTATTAGAGAACATACTTGATTTCATTATCATTAATTACATATGGTTCCACAGAAGAAACACCTTTGCCAAGCAGCAATGGTTATGATGAACACAAATCTAAACGCCTCCATGCTCCGCAGACAACTGCTTGCCTATGTTAATTATTCAGGGGTAAGTATCTCACAATATTCATTTGTTGAATTAAATGATAAACAACATAATTACTATACTGTGTCTATATTATTAGAGTATCATTCTGTGCAAAAAAACAATGTTATGTGCTGATAATATCAGCATGATTCTTACACTTTAGAAATGATCAAATGTCATTTCCATTTTTCCACTACTATCGGTTATTTCTGCCCCACTAGTATCACCAACTTGAACAGCAATGCTTGTATGAACTGGCTTAACAAAGCTTAACTTAACTAACGACTGACTTAACTAAGCTTGACTTAACTAAGTCCAACTTAACTAAGCTTGACTTAACCAAGCTTAACATAACTAACGACAGACTTAACTAAGTCCAACTTAACTAAGCCTGACTTAACTAAGTCCAACTTAACCAAGCTTAAATACTAACGACAGACTTATCTAAGCTTGACTTAACCAAGCTTAACATAGCTAATGAGAAACTTAACTAAGCTGGACTTAACTAAGCTTAGTTTAACTGACTACTGATTCAATTAAGATTTTCACAGGACTCTGCACTGAACAGTGGCACAATATACACTGAACAAAATGATTAATTGAATTGACAATTTTTTTTAAGGTAAGTGGTTGAATTTATTTTAGCTACATTTAAATGAAAAAAAATGTAGTTGACTGACGTTCAACATGTTTTTTTTTTGTTATGTGGCTAAAATAAAGTGTTTGCAACCACTTACCTTAAAACAAATGTCTAATTATTTTAAGTAGTTAAAAAAAATCAGTTTAAATAACATCCGTTTTACACCTTTCCGGAATTATCTATGCCTACTGATTTTAGACTGCTTAATGAAAGAGGTTTGATGTAATCTAACAGTGTGTAATGTGTGTGTTTTTCTCTACAGCACCATAACTGCAGACGTTCAAGCTTCAGAGGAACACAAAATGAACGTTTTTCTGACAAAAATCAAAGAATGCAGCCGAGAACAATACTTTAAACTTAAAGAATAAAAAGCACTTGACATTTTAGACTTACTGCCTATGAACACAATACTATATTTTTGTATTACATTTCATATTAACTTATTTTGTATTAAATATATGTAGGTATTTATTTTATTTATGAATAAAAGTGTTCTGAACTGATATTTCTGGTTGTTGTTTTTTTTAAGTTTGAAGATATTATTTAAAAAAGCACTACTTTTTACATTGTAAAATAATTTAATAATTTAAGGAGGAGTACAAGGGAAAAAAAACAGTCAAATGTAAACATTTTTACATAAGACTAATGGTTTTACTACAGTGCACAATTGAAATACATTAAAATTGGAGTAAACAGGGGGAACATGGCATGCTCATTCTCACAATAAAAAAAAAGTAGAATAGCTTGTGTACACTGAGCTAAAACAATTGCACGCTGCCAATTGTAGAAAACATTAAGATTAGATTGGTTTCTCAATAGTATATTCCCTGATGGCAAGCTCATCTCGTGTCGGATCTATAACCTGTTCGTCCCAGCACAGCCATCAGTGTAAAGCAGAATATACAGTAACAGTGTTTATGTTAAAGGTGAAATGTGCCTTTTGGAGAGCTACCGTTAACAGACATTTTGCAGCAAACTATCTTGACCTAAACACAGCTTTGGAGCAGCTCTGGAGTTCCTGCGTATTAACACATCATTTATTTTCACATACTTATGTCAAAGTGCCTTAATGTCACAAGCATCAGTATTTGCTAAGACATATACTGGACTGGCCTTGAAAATGCACAAAATATGGAGGTCTTCTTCAGACAAAGCTCACTGCAGCAGGGATTCAATCACAGCCTCTGGTTTGGAGGAACGTTTCCTAAAAACAATGAGATTGGGGGGGGGAAAGACATTTAGACAGAAATATGTCATTGAGATGATCTAATGAGATTCGCATTTAAATATTCAATTCGTAATTGAAGAAAAAAAAAATTCAAAAGTGACAGACATTTATAATGTTAAAAAAGATTTATTATTCTAATAAAAACTGCACTTATGAACTTTCTATGAAAGAATACTGAAAGAAAAATACATACAGTGCCCTCCATAAGTATTGGAACAGTAAAGACAAAATTGCTCTGTTGGATGTGGAGTCAAGACATTTACAAATATGATTAAAAGATGAATATGAGACAAAACTACAGCATGTCACATTTTATTATTAGTCGTTTCAACACATGCATGTTTTACCAAATAAAAAGATCAGCACTTTTAGAGTCCATCCCACTCATTGATGTGAGCATAAGTATTGAGACAGTTGAACATAAGGCAATGATTAAAAGCTATTATTATTTAGTTGCAGATCCCTTGAGCACAATCACAGCAGTGAGTCTGTGACGATAAACATCACCAGACTCTTGGTCTCATTCTTTGAAATACATTTTCCCAGCCTTTAATGAAGCCAATTCCCATTGTTTCTGCCTTTAGTCTCCTATTCAGCTGGTGAAATTCATGTTCAATCTGATTTAAATCTGGAGATTGACTTGGCCAATCGAAGACTTTCCATGTCTTTGCCCTGATAAACTCCTTGACTGAACTGGGTGGGTGTTTTGGGTCATTGTCCTGATGCAATATGATTATGAAGCACTGCCCAATTAATCTGGTGGCATTTTCTTGAATATTGGAAGGCAAGATGGTTTTGTACCATTCTTAATTCATTCTGCTACTGTCATCATACATTAAGTCATCAGTAAAGTAGAGGATGACATCAGTAAAGTCATGCCATGACACCACCCCCACCATGCTTTACAGACGAGGCTGTATGCTTGGGATTATTTGCAGTTCCCTTTTTTCTCCACATTTTATCTTTCCCGTCACTTAGATGAAGGTTCATCTTTGTCTCATCGGTCTATAAACACAGATCCAAAACTCTTCTGGCTCACCTTTGTGCTGTTTTGCGAACTCTAATCTTGCCTTTCTTTGTTTGGTGCTGGTCAGAGGTTTGCAGCATCTGTAATTCTGTGTCGACGTCTCCTGAGGACAGTAGATCGTCAGAGCATCACCGCAGCTTTCTGGAAGTTGTTGCTGATTTTACAGACACGTCTTTTAGGGTTCATTTTCACAGCTTTTATGATTTGTCTGTCATCATCTACTGTTGTTTTCTCAGCCGATCAGGTCGTTGTTTGCTGGTGTCGCTGGTGGTTTCCAAACTCTTGATTTCTCCATGCCCTTTGTTTTAGCTAGAGCTCTAATTGATTCCTCTTTTCTTTTAGCATCCAAATTGCTTACTTTTCTCTCAAATTCAGCTCCCTCGTCTTCATCCTCGTTTGTGTGTGTCATCATCGAATGCAAGACTCATCATCGAATGCAATACAGAAGTAATGTATATAACTGATACGACACATTCCCTGCTTTTAATATCTGAAGAATGAATGCAACAGGACACAGCAGATCACTTAGAAAGACCCGTGAGGCAACTGTCCCAATACTTGTGCTCACATCAGATCAGGGGACGAACCCTAAAAGTGCTGAACTTCTTAGCTGGTAAAACATCTTTGTGTTGAAACGGCTAATAATAAAATGTGACATTCTGTAGTTTTGTCTCATATTCATCTTTTAATCATATTTGTAAATGTTTTGACTTCACAGCCAACAGAGCAATTTCGTCTTTACTGTTCCAATACTTTTTGGAGGGCACTGTATATCTTGGTTTTTCACAAAAATATTAAGTGGCACAACCATTTTCAACATTGATAACAGTAAATATGTCTTGAGCAGCAAATATATTTCTATAAATATTTCAATATTTATCTTTATTTCAAATGCATTGTTTGTATTAATAATATTTTTTGTACTTTTGATCAAATATATGCAGCCTTTGTGAGCATAAGAGACTTTTTTTTTTTTGACTACATATACACAGCGAAAGTTTTAACAGCATTGTACTAAACCTGAAACTATATATATATGTGTGTGTGTGTGTATGTGTTTCAGCAACTACATATACCTTTATACAACATCTAAAACCATACTTATTACTGCATCAAGTATTAAACTAAACCGAAGGATTCGTGAAGTGTAAGTAGTTGTAACAGATGCATTTGTGTGCAAAGGCATGAAGCAGAAAGCCCAAAAATGAAACCAAGCATCACACCTCACCTACGACCACTTTTAGGCCTGGTCTTTCCACTCTTCGATGTCCGAGGCCTTTCTAGTTTCATCAGGGACTGTCTCATGCTCTCCTCAGTGTAGGCCAGATAAACATGGGACAGGTCCACTTCAAAAGGCTGAATCACAAAAGAGAGACAGAGGACAAAAACGAAACATGAGCGGCATGCATCATGTGTGCTTCAGTAGATCTGAACGGATGCTTACATCGTTTTCCTTCTTGTCCGACACCGGGGACTGTTTTCTCATGTTGTTGCCTGTGTAAGCCACACATTTCTACAAAACAGCAAATACATGCGCTGTATTATATATTTTCATTGCACCCAGATCTGAGAGGCGTAGAATGAAATGTGTTAAAGACTCACCAGCTGCCATTCTCCAATGTCCTCATTCCAGTGCACATAGTTCTCAATCATCTCCTGTACACGACACAACAACAAAAAGATTTGCATGTTTTAATAGTGCAACTGAAAAGATAAATATGAAGCCAAGTTCAGATATTGTGAAAATTCTTTTGGGGACTTTTGAAGTTCATGTTAAACTCTGAGAGTAAATAAGCGAAGCTAGTTAATACAGCTCATCATTTCACTAAACTGCATTGGAAATATTCGATTCTTAAAGGGAAAGTTCACTCAGAAATGAAAATGTCTGGCTCCAAACCGGTATGAGTTTCTTTATTGTGCAGAAAAAAGATGATATTTTAAACAGCTTTCATTAACACTGATTTCTACTGTACTGGACAAAAAAACAAAACACTTTATATCTTCTATAAATAAGTAATACGGGTTTGGAATGACATCAAGAGAGTAAATGATGACTAAAGGATTCATTTATGGGGTGAACTGTCTCTTTAAGACTTTCTGTAGAGTTCATTTGCTAGCTCAGTTTTTACATTTTCGTCTTTATTGTGCAGGTGCAAGCATTTCACACTTCATATTATCAGCAAAAAATATCAGATTAATCAAATCCTGACAAAGGGGGAAAAAGCAAAACATGATTTGCATGCTTATTTATGCAAGCGCTGTGTTAGCGCAGGAGAAACAAGAAACGGAGAGAAACACAATACTTCTGTTATTAAAACAGGGTTTCTGCAGATTAAACAATCGTAAATATAAGATTTCTTTAAAGTCCTTTTTAAGACCAAGTGAGGAAAAGCTAAAAAAAGAATTGAATACATCAAACATGTAATTGGAGTGAAACGACTTAATAAAGAATAATCTTGTTTTCTGAAAAATTAATCAAAATGAAGTGAATTCATGAATAAAAACTTAGAAAAATCAACTTCATTTAAAGGATAAACACGTTTTCATACCTCACTGACTGATGGTTTGTTCTTGTTTTAAGCATAAACTGAGTTTTGACTTAATTTGACATTTGCAGCTTAAGTAAATTTATCTTGTTTTAAGGATGTTTATATTAGAAAACAAAAATACACATTTGTGTAATACACACGTCGAAGACGTTCTGCTCTGATTTAAGAATAAGCTCTTATTTTGTAAAATGCGAGTTTAAACTGGACTGTTTTTCCTAAAAAGCCTAAAACTACATTTAGATGAACTTGATTAAACATTACACATCAAGGTAATCTGTAAATGTCAGACAAAGATGGAAATATGGGTGGTTTTCCTGTGATCTTTAGTGAAGCTGATCTATGAGATCTTTATCAACATGTTTCGATCACTAAGCAATTCTTGTATTTCTGAAGCTATTATTAGATCACTTCACTGTTATTCTAAAACATGCCAACGATATAGAATAAGGGGTTTGTGTAAAGTTTTGCCTGCCAGTGCACATGCATGAGCGTGAATCCAGACCTGATATTCCTGAGGAATGAAGTTATCGATGATGAGCATCTGTAGCCGCAGCTCTCTGCTCAGCTGCCGGATGTTTTCCAGCAGACCTTCGATCTCTCGGTGATGCTCTTGCTGCAGATCGGCCATCTGAAACACAGCAGACGTCCTTACCAGAGAACCAATATCGAGAATCGGTACTAAAAGTTCAGTAGTTAAACTCAACAGTTCTCTGTACTATTTTGGTACAGTTGGAATTGTTATTTTTTCTTAATGTAACTACTTGAAAGTAAGAATATGCTATTAATATTTCTAAACACATAATACATTAAAACATTTGCATGTAGTCTTCAAATGTTGTTCAATTATGTAAACTTTACATTAAAAGATCAAACAAAAGTAATAAAACAACAACAAAGAAACACATGAATGCCATTAATCCAATTCAAAACAAACTAGCAAAGTTTGTATGAATGTATATACACAGAGACACACAGACACAGACACACACACACACACACACACACACACACAGACACACACAAACACACCACACACACACACACAGACACACACACACAGACACAGACACACACACAGACACAGACACACACACAGACACACACAGACACACACAGACACACACACACACACACAGACACACAGACACACACACACTAGCAGCAGTGGAAAAGCAGTGGAATACAAAAACCTGTAAATAACTGCTTCTGTATGTCGGATATTTCATGTCTGCATGATGCTGACTGGCTGCTGTTATTTCTTCGTTTTTATAAATATTTATAGTTAATAATAATCTCCTAGTGTTACGCTTTTAGTCATTTTGAATTTTAACCCTATTTCTGAGCATATGTTTTAAAGGAACACTATGTTTTTTGAAAATAGCTAATTTGCCAACTTTTCCCTCAAGAGTTAAACAGTTGAGTTTTACCGTTTTCGACATGGCTAGGTGGACATATTACGCCTGAAAGTAGTCCCCAGCTATATCATAACTGGTTACCTAGCTGGGGACTACTTTCAGGTGCTGTGTAATATCATTGCGCCTGCTGCACTCATGGTACGGCAGCAAAGATTCCTTGATTATTACGCCGGAATTAGAGTATAGTTCCTAGCAGTGTTGGGCACGTTACTTTAAAAATGTAATTAGTTATAGTTACTAGTTACTTCTCACAAACAGTAATTGAGTTAGTAATTGAGTTACATCATTATAAAAGTAACTAATTACCAGGGAAAGTAAATATTGCGTTACTTAAAAAAAAAAAATGTGTCAAATAACTTGTATGCTCCCAATATTAAATGTTAAATGAATGAAATGGACACTAATTAGAATAAATTATAAAACATCGTACACTAATCTACACTATTTTAATGTTGCTGTGGGACAATGTGAGAGACACCTATCAAATGTAATATATTTTTGTAAACGTTATCATTACTATAGTGGAACAATAAAGCACATAGATGGTTTAGAACTTTTAATATTTATTGCACAGACCACAACTGGCCAACAAATACGTCTAAATATAAATTCTTCTTCTTAAGAAATGTACCAAAAATAATATTATTAAATATACATACACTCTTTGTAGTGCACATTAAAATGATAAAACTGTCACACAACTTCACAACTGGTACGTTAGTCATACTGTAGCTTACTTGAAGTATTTTCTTCCTCACAAAACAGTTTAACAAGAAGTGCTCTCAATATAATACTGAACAATTGACCAATCTAGTTTTAGGGGGAAACAGTAATTAGTTTGATTACTCGTTACTGAAAAAAGTAACGCCGTTATGTAACACCGTTTATTTATAACGCCGTTATGTAACTACAGAAGAGTCAAGTTTTAAATAGGAAAAATATAGAAACTCTTTGGTCCTTTTTGAGCGAGATGCTAATGGTCTAATCCGATTCAATTATCTATGCTAAGCTACGCTAAAAGTGCCACCGCCAGACCCGGAGATCGGCTGAATGGATTCAAAACATTAAAACTCAACTGTTTAACTCAAGGGGAGTTGAAATGTTCTTTTAAGGCAAATTTACGTGCCTTCATGTTTCATGCATCTTTTCTGAACAGATATTTAACAAGTTTTACATTCACACCATGTGGAACTTCATGTGTGCTGCACTTTCTCCAACTAGACGGTTAAGAAAGAAAATGACTGTGACTTGAATCATGTCGCAGTTACATGTTTATGTCGACTAGTTCAAGGTACTGCAGAAAGGCTGATATCATTGCGTTTTGAAAATTATACTTGTGACAACACAATCGTGAACTGTGCTATTTTAAAGATACATGAAATGTACAGCACCTCAGATTTAGCTGCCATCAACATGGTCCAGACTTTCTTCAGTTTCTTGGTCTTGCCTTGAGCTTCTTCCTGTAAACTGGTGTATTTCTCCTCGATGTCCAAGCGCTCTTGCTGTTTAGAGACATTGGCAAACATCAATCACTATGTAATGATAAAACTATACAAGAATACCGGTCAAGCATGAATCGGCTCATCTCTACCTCCTTTTCCTCCAGTTCTCTCCGGAGCTGCTCGGCCCTCATCCTCCTCTCCTCCAGTTCATTGTTGGATTCTTCCAGAAGCTTCTCCTGCTCCTCAGCTTTAGCCAGTAAATCAACTCCTCCAACAATAACCCTCTTCTCCAGAGACGACAGCTTCTCGAGTAATGAGTGATGCTCCTGTCTGAGATGCAGGAAACAACACAAAGCAGGACATTATTATACTCATGCACTTGTACTATTATCTATATATAGATAATATATAGATAGCCGATCTGTTGGACAGATTCAGTGACTTACTGGGCTTTGAGAAGGTCCTTCTCTCTCTTCTCAAGCTCTGCACGTGCTTTGTTCCTCTCTTCCTCCTCCATGTCCAGTTTGGCCTCCAGTGCTTTCCGCTCCTCTTCGATCTTAGCTTGCATCTCCACCATCTTGTCAGGAGACACCTTCTTCCTCCCTTAGCATGACAGATATAAAAACAGATAACAGCCTTTGAAGAAATGTAGAGCAACACTTGTGCATTCTGCAGATGCATGGTAGCAGAAGAAATAACGTTCCATCAGATGCAAGCTAACACAGCTCACAGCGGTCTCTTATCCCACTGAAATACATCAAGTTTCTCTGTAAGGCACCATAAATATTTCCACACTATTTGATATGCAGTGCTGGTAGTCTGTTACGGATTACAAATTACGTGACGCGAATATGGAGATAGTAACTTAATCTGGATTATACATAATAAGGTAGATTACTTTTGACCAAACTCGTTAATCACATAGACTTGAATGTGATTACTGCATACCATTTGAATAAAAAATAAATATATGTACAAAATTGTGTGTGTATATTATTATTAGCTTTTCATGAACACCCTTCAGCTTTTTCACGAACCTGCCATTTATTCAATTTCATGATTTTGTAAAAACAATTTTTTTTTATAATAATAATAAAACATTTTTCTGTATTATTATTAGAGCTGGGCGGTATGACCAAAAATTTATATCATGGTATTTTTCTAAATTATACCGGTTTCACGGTATATGACGGTATTTATTTTTTTTCATGCATGACCGGGTGTTAACCACATTTTCTACTGACTGAGGAAAAACTGCAGTAGATTGACTTAGAATGCCATATTTTAGTGTCATGATGAGTGAATATTGTAGAAAAAGTCCACACTAAATACAGGGGTTAAAGCAAATAAAAATATTTTGACTGAAAATATTTCCTCGGCTAAACCACATTCCACAGCCATACGGCTACAGTTTCACACACACAGTTTAAGAGCAGTGCTTTTCTTCTTGTAATTAGGAGCGCTTGTCCTCCTTATTAAAAACATAGGAGTACCTTCTGATCAATAAAAAAAAATTCTGATAAACAAATTAGCCTTCCGAATACGAGGTGACGTTTGACTCCTTAAAGTGACTTACAGGGGTATTTTCTTTTTACCTTTGCAATGGCATAATTTTCATCTACTTCAAATTCAAAAATGTATGTTTATAAGCTTTTTAAAATTTATATTTAAAACAATATAATAAGTACAATACGACAAATAAGTTACCAATCATGAAATTAGTATTAATAAAAAAATGTATTTGTACTGTACAAAGGTGGCAGGAAGAACACAAACGTGGCTTGAACGTACATTTTCAGACGTTTAATGAGGCTCAGAGGTGGCATGAGTGCAATTACATTCATAGATTCATGTGGACATTAATGTTTTAAATATAAATTTGCTTTTAGTGATGCACAACGGCTCAGCTGTAACTTTATTTTGAACTATTTTCGTTGATGAAATAGAACAAAATCATGCAGTACTTGTTTATTGATCTTTTGTATTAAATCAATATATCACATTTGCAAACTCCCCTTATAATTATTAAAAGCTGTCTCCTGATCGCGATCTGTGGGCGCACCGAAATTAAGAGCGCATGAGTGAGCTCAAGAATCAAAAGCACGTGCAAATGTGATGCATTCTGTCGGAACCTGTGGGAATGAGTATAATTATTATTAATAGCCGCAATCCTGCGCCGAAATTCAAGTTCTGCTCGGTGTTCTCTGCTAAGAACCCGACTGTGAATGATGCGAGCGTTACTATGTTGTTTGTCGAGGCGGGGATGATTTTTGGTGTTCCGCAGAACAACAACAGTGTGCTACATAATTCCTACATGTTTCTTTCCCCTCAGTAATCCCTGATAACGTTTAAATGGAGTGAACACAGAGCAGTTTCTCCGTGAGCGGGAATGTAAACCCGGAGTGGATCCAGAGCGGAGTGATTACAGAACTCTTAGAGTGGAGAGAGGAACGTGCTTTAATCCACTCCAGGCTTTGATCACATCCCCCTCAACAGACTGAATACACCTCGTCTTTCCTTCATTTAAGACCTATTCAAGCTGAAATTAAGACATGTATAGCACTATTTGAGAAATGTAAGCGTATTAACGGTCTTAAAGTTATGAAAAGTGAATTTAAGAAGGAGGGAACCCTGCAGTTGACGGGAATCCGTCGTAGCGACGGAGAACTTTAGTTTGTGAGAGACGCGGGAGCTGATGCAGGGGACGGTGGATATTTGTGGCAGTCAATATGGATATTGTGGATGACTTCTTCTCTCTCATCACATTCTACTAGTGCTTCAGTTTCGGAACTTTCACGCTTATTAACACATACAGCTGTATCCTCGCCAAAATACAATAGTGAAAAGAGACCCCTCTCTAACAGTGTCGCGTTTCAATCGTTATTTAAATGACACCGGTATTGCGGTATTTTAAAAATTCATATCATAAGAAAAATAAACACCGGTATTCGGTATGAACCGGTATACCGCCCAGCACTAATTATTATTATTTATTATTTTACAAAATCATGAAGTGGAATAAATAGCAGGTTCGTGAAAAAGCTGAAGGGTGTTCATGAAAAGCTAATAAATAATGAAATCATAAAAAAAATTAAAAAAATATAAGAATCCCTACAATATACGAACAAAAATTAATAAACATTAAAACATGACATTACATGGCCAAAAAGGGAGGTTTTCATAAAAATATTTTTTTTTTTCAGATCTCAAAATCTTTTTGTCCAGGCTTCCAACAGTAATAATTAGTAAAGGGCGCTGCATAAAGTCATATTTCACAGATATGCATCGGTAGCGTTTAGTAACTTGCATAATTATCGGTCTCGTTTGCATGTGGTAGATTCAGGAAAAAGTTGAAATAAAAAAATATTTCAAAAATGAAAGCTGGGGTGAAAAAAATTATCAAAAATAAAAGCTGGGGTGAATCAAATAATTTACTGCTATTGTGTGAATATTATATAATCATTAAAAAAAGTAATTGTTCTCGGATTATGAGTATTTTAAAACAGTCTAATTACAAGTACTTCATCTCTGGAATATGATTATATAATCCAGATTACATGAAATCAGTTGGTACCCAGCTCTTATGATTGATGCAAGGGTTGCACAGTAAACCTGTTGTGAGCTCAGACATGTTTAACAGGTGTCCATGAAGTTATTTATTATGATTTATTGCTGCCATACATGGGGGAATCTCGCAATGTTCGGGTCTTGTGTCCACCCAGATATGTAGCATTATAAATGGAGATTATGTTAGTAACACAAATGTGACATTCACTGATGGCTACAGTAAATGTCAAGAGATTTTATTATTTCTCAATGTTACTTAATCATTAAAGCACTAATACAGGGACGCCCAAACCTTGTTTTCAATCCCTTCAACCTAAAATATGTACTTGAAGTTATTATTTCAATAATTTAACAACATGATTCTCTGATGTAGGTTACTGGTGGCATGATGTGCAGGTAAACAAATATAATTTAGTAAGCGTTTCATTTGGATTGGTTCTGATGTTACAATTATTGCCATTTTAACGATTTAATTCATTCTTAGCTAACTCACGAACCCTCTGCATTTATCCACAAATTGTAGTTTAGAAAACCCCAGTGCTGTATTTTCTGCCTCACCCAACTTGAATATCAGCTTCCCCTTGTTTCTCAAACTCAAATGATTTTTTTTTTTTAATTAAAAGCCGTTTTAAAATGAAAACACACAACAACAGGTTTGCAGGTTTTTGATGGTCAGCAAGAAGGTTTAATGATCTCAGAGCATCTGTGACTGAGGGAGGATCAGGAAAATAATAATGTGCTTGGAGATCATTTCCCACAAGATGATCGCAATATTGTATATCATATATATGTATATGTTCAAGTTTTAAAGCGACATCTAATGTAAATGGCAATTAAATAAATATTAGAGAGCTGATAATATCCACCGTCAGTGATTGAATTAAAGGTGCTGTACAGTATGTAATAGCTAGCAGCTGACAGCTACTAAAGTCCAAATTAAAAATATTGGAAAGAGTTATTTCTCCCGTACCCCCCTCCTCAGACTCGATGCTCACACGGGTTGCCAGATTGAGAACGCGCAATATTTAGATATTTGTCACCAATATTTATATAGTGATTTTTAACAATGCAGATTGTGTCAAAGCAGCTTTACATTTCTCTGATGTAACTGTGTTTTAAAGTGCCCCTATTATTATATTTTTTTTAAACGAGCTTTCATGCAGTGTGTAACACAAAACGTTTTAAATCTGAAAGTGCACGGTGTATAAAGTTATTGTCTCTCAAAAGAAAGAGTCGGCTCTGAATCATTGAAACGAATCATTTTTAAAACGAATCCCAAGCAGTTGCATGTTGACGTCAACATGAAACATTAGCACATTGCCCACCCACTTTAGGTGCTGCTTTTGGGGCGTTAAAAATAGCTGTTTCCCCGGTAACGCTGTACACAAAGCTGTACTGCCCACAAACACTGCTTTAAATGGAATCGACCAATCGGACCAATCACCGCAGATTAGCGGTCCTCGAAGGAGGGGTTTGAAACAAAATGAATCGTTGAGTGAATCATTTTGGCTTCGTTGAGCAAATGAGGTAAAAAATAAATCATATTGTAAGAAAATGAAAGTGTTTTTTGATCTTGCATGCATGTAAACCTGATGTTGGGGACTCCCAAAACCAAAAATATGAACTTTTCATAACACATAATAGGGGCACTTTAATATTCCTTTGGCCACAGAGCTTTTTAGATGGATGCCGAGGCTTTTTATGACAGGTGGAATCTGCGAACTCTGCTTCCATGGCTGCAATATGCTGAGTTTTCTGCCAACTGGCAACCTGGTGTGTCGATATACTATTGGTTAAACTGGCAGTTTAGTTATGAGCACACATTTTAAAGTAGAATAACTGGCTGTAGCATTGCTTCAGAGAAACTAGCATGTGAACCTAGATAAATATCTGCAAACATATTAGTCATTTTATGCCTTGTGCATTCAAAAACCTGGGTGGGCTATTTGAGAGTTCCCTTAAGTTTGATAAACAGATAAACTTGGTTGGAAATTCTAGCTTCTATCTTTTGGTCAAAGCGAAGCCTTGGCTCTCTCACAAAGACTTTGAAAAGGTAATTCATGCCTTTATCTCTACCCGTCTTGACTACTGCAACTCTGTCTATGTAGGAATAAACAAATCATCTATTTCTCGACTTCAAATGGTGCAAAACTCTGCGGCGAGACTTCTGTTGGGTGTATGAAAACGTGAACATATTTCCCCAATTTTAATATCTCTTCATTGGCTTCCTGTCTACTATAGACTTTACTAAGAAACATTTACACAGTGTAAATAGCAATGGATTCAATTTACACTGTTATTTTTTTGCTATTTATACTACTTATTGCAAATAGGGGCAATAATCTGCACCTCAGTGTTGTAGTACATTATAAAACAGTGCGCAATAATAACATATTGAGTGTAAATTATCGTTTTAATTCAAATTAGGCTATTAAATGGATGCCACCTTATTGGGACAATAAAGCCCTCCCTACACCTACCCTAACCGGTTCTTTATTTTCATTTTTATTGAAAATAAATACCTTTCCGATGCGATATGAGATTTGAAAAGAGAGAAAAAAAGTTCAGCAAACAGTGGATTCGAACTCGGGTCGATCGCATCAAAAAGCATGCACCTCACCATCTACGCCACTGAGACTGATGTTGAATGAGTGTTTTTTTAATGTTGACTATCTGAATCACACGTTGGTGGGCTGCAAGGCAGGCTATTTGCACTTAGCTTAAACGGACACTTTTTTCATTGTTTTTAAATCTTTACACGAACTGGCACCAACGTATCCGCCAAATCTGTTGCTCTTACACAACCCATCGAGATCTCTCCGATCATCTGATCAGAGGCTGTTGACTGTTCCTAGAGTAAAACAAGAAATGAGAGAGGATTGGGCCTTTTCTGTGATTGCACCTAAATTGTGGAAGTCTTCCACTGTATATCAGAACTGCTAAAACAATGACAGATTTTAAGGCTAAGTTTAAAAAAAAATATCTGGCTTTTAATTAGTGGTGGGCCGTTATCGGCGTTAACGTGCTGCGTTAACGTGAGACTCTTATCGGCGATAAAAAAAATATCGCCGTTAATCTATTCTCAAAGTTGGGTTGGGAGCTGGGTCTATACTACGCAAGCTATGATGACTTTCACCCTGATATTTTAGCGCGGATGTATACCTAGCCGAATTGCACTGTAGGGGGCGAGAACGAGTCTTCGAACTAGAGGCTCGCAGTCCGTGATGGACAGATTGTTAACGGCTGGTCTGTGTGGTAATACAATCGGGCAGGACATCCAAACGCTCACCTATCATTCATCAACCTCAAATATGGCTTTTCATCTGAAAGATGTATGTAGTAGCAACTTTACATGGCAGCTCAATATGATGTTAACTAGAGAAATGTGCGCTATTGAAGTGTTTGAGTGGAAGCGCGTTTGCGCAGGACAGGCTCCGGTGCGCTCACTTGTTCTTAAAATCTCCGTCATTTTTGGTCATACAGATAAAAGTAGCCTAATACATCTTTCGAATCTGTAAAGACTCTACGTTTATTTGTGTGCACTCAGAATAACAACGAAACGTTGCGTTTCGTTAACAAAAAAACGTTTTTGGGTTTTTATTCAACTAATAAGGTGGGCACGCTGTGATCTGTACTATATTTTTACTGTAATTGACAGTTATCGGCAAAAAAAAAAAAAAAAACAACAACACGGGAGTGGGAGGGAATGGGAGTCATTCTTCCGGGAGTGGAACGGGATTTTCCTCCAGTTTTTTCGTGGGATTGGGACGGGAAGAGATTAAAGTTTGTGATGCATTTTGGAAACAGGAGATGAGCCCCTGGTCTAATGTGCCACCTGGCTTGAGAAACCCGTGCTCAAAGACTTACTTTTAGTCATTATTTTGGTAGCACACATATTCTGAATGCCTTCGGCAGAATTCAAATGAGCCATTTTAATCTAGATTAATCTAGATTAAAAAAAATAATCTATGCCCACCTCTACTTTTAATGTATTATAGAGATTAATTGAATCACTTTAAACTGTTTTGCTTTGAATGTTGTTCTATATGTGTCTATATGTAAAGCATTTTGGTCAACTCCAAGTTGTTTTAAACTGTGCTCTAGATTGACATTGACAAAAATGACATACAGCACCTTTAAATTTCACACGCCTAATTTTAAGACTTTATTTTTGTTCTGTCTGACCATCTCATTTGTGGGACAGTAAAACTCAGGGTAAAGCCAAGCACATTTCTATAGCCTGGAGGTGAAGTGAGGCTGGGCTGATGTTGAGGAGATTGTAACACCAACCTCTTGTGTCTTGAATTTAGAGCAGAAGTCACATGGCCAGCACATTGCACAAGAAGAGAGAAAACAGAAGCACATATCTCATATCATCCTCTAAATGTCTTTTAAAAAGGGCGCAGGTTTGCAGTTTGGGTCTGTGTGAAATGAGGCCGCAGTCACAGATCATTAAGCTGATGCAGAGAGAAACTGTGAGATGCACCAGAAAGGAAGATGATGATACACATGAAGTAATCAGATGCCAGATTTACTGAAAGAGGGGATGTCTGAACCATTTATAGAGTTCCTTTCAGAAGAAGAGAAGGTGTCCTATATTCAGCATCTGCTGTGTCACCGAGTTTGCTGCTACCCACTGATTCAAGTTATTACACATCTGTTTTATGCTAATTAAACTAAAGGCTTGACTGCTGAATAATTTCATTTGTGTCGTTTATTAAAAGTTATTAGAAGATGGGTAGATTTTATGATTAGCAGCGGGTGCTGCGTTGGAGCTTGAGCATTCAAGATCAATTCAAGCTTTTAAAAAATGTAATTTATCTAATATGCATCAGACAGTGTGGGCTAAGAATACTATTTAAAAGTTTGAGGTCCATTATTTTTTAAATAATTAATATTTCTGTTCATCAAGGATGCTTTCAATTGATCAAAAGTGACAATAAAGACATTCATTAATATTAATACACTTTTTTGTCATTCCGATTAAAATCATTCCGATTGAAAGATTCGGTGGACTGTTTACATGAGACGTTATCAAGGTTCAAGGTTCTTTATTATTCGTCACATACACAATCATACAGAGTATAATCAGTAGTGAAATGCAAGTAGAATTGAAGAAAAATACAGCATAACATGAGGAAAGTGAGGAGAAAAAAAATAACCCCCAGACTATGCTCCTTGGGGAGTACAGTGTGAGAACAGGAAAAACACCTCAGCAACACAAAAGCACATACACCATAAACACACGACATAGCCACAGGGAAAGTGAATCCGGCCCAGCAAGCAGCCATCCGGTCCCGCAGCCACTGATCCGGCGCTGGTCAGACCCGCTTGACAGGCCGGCGGTTCAAAGCGAACAGAGGCGAGTGGTCGGGGGAGGGGCAATGTCTGTAATGTCTGTAGGGTGGGGGAGGAACGCAAGAGCGTCTCACTGCATTGCTCTCCCGGGGTAGATTCCAGCAACAGCCTTGCCAAGGCCACTGTGTGGGGGAGCCAGAAAAAGATAAGATTGTTTTGTCTTTGGGGCGAGTAAACGCATTCCAATTTTGCAGGCTACTCTCTCTGTCCATTTTGGTCTCCAATATAATCAATTTCCCTTTGTAAAGCCGTGAGCTTCTCCTTGATAGAATCCATATTGCGGTTAATAGTCTCAGTCTCAATGCTGACCGCTCTTCCCACAGCTTCAATCATACGGACAGCCTTGTGAGGCTTTGGACAGCTGTTCCCGTTTTCTGAATTTTTCGATAACCCAGGGCAAAGCCTAATCCAATCAGCAAAATACCTGTTATCATGGTTCCGAATAGGTAGATATCAATGTCCTCCACGGAAAGAGCCGCTAGACACACGATTCGCCACCTCTCCCACGCGCCATCGTATAGCCGGCTGCGAACGTTCCGTCAGGGCAGTCAGGTTCCCCGAAACCCAAGTTTCTCATCGAGAAGATTGTGTCAATTGCATTAAGAGACCAGTTGATCAAATCCATAATCTTTCAGTTTGGAGAGCAGTGCAGAGAGAGTCTCTCAATACGAGACAAGGGAGCAAAGCAGGGAAGATAAGGGTGAGGACGGGGAGAGAAAAAATGCGACCGCCTCCGTTGAGTGCAAAAGAGAAAAGAAAATTTAGAAGAGAAAGAGAAGAGAAAATCTAATCTGATATGGTGTTTACATGTGCCGGCGCTTTCAATCGGAATGACGTTGTGACATGCGCACATTAGCCTGTCCTGTTTGCCGCCTTTTACACCTGTCAACATGGAGTTCCATATGTCCATAAGTGTTGCTCTTAATCAAGCAACAGCATGAATTTGAAGGCATAATCTGCTGGAAGGTATGAGGAAAAGATGGGCACAGGAAGCTGACCTTTTTGGTGGCTGTGCATCTCTTAAGGAGCATCTCATTTCTACCACTTCCTCCTCCGAGCAGAAGCAGAAGCGTGTGGAAGAAGGTCCGTAGTAAGGACTGGTGGCAGCTGGTTGTATTGCTTGGAATGAAACTAAACTTTCGCATGAGTCGCCGGTCCTTCACACGTTTGTGTGGACTGTTAGAGGGATTTATGGCCCCAGAAGAAGAGACAATTCAATTACGCTAATTATGCGTGTCGCGGTTGTTCTATACAAACTCGGAAGCTGCGCGGAATACTGTGTTGTGGCAAATCAATTCGTGTTCACAAGAGCACAGTTATAAAGTCCGTGTATATCTTCAGCAAGGGAATGATGAATGGGCTGATACGAGATCTGACACGGGTGCCAGGTGAGGAGGAGCATCCGAAATCACACGTGATGCCTAAGACACGAAGTAATCGGTTTAACGCGTTTACATGGCATAATATTTATTTAGTTCGGTTTATAGAAAGGTTTATCCCACCCCTCTCAAACCGATTACAATTTCATTCGGTTTGGGGATTTTTTTTCCGGTAAATACAATTATTCGGTTTATATAGAGCATATTCATTCGGATTGAGCTTTAAACCGATTACAATGCTCCATGTAAACGCATCTACTGTCTGCAAGAGACTGAGAGACCGACCGCCAACCAACAGCACCACAACGATCAGAGATAGAGATACAGAGAAAAACCAAGATACAGAGAAACAGACAAGACATCTTAAACGGATATGCTTTTTCCACATGCAAAGTTTAGAGATTGTTATTTACGAAATCTAATTTTGTCTATTGTATTTTTCTATATTTTATTTCTGTATTGTATTATATTTACATGTTATTGTCTTTGTGTTATTTTTCATTTAATTGCCTTAAAGGGACAGTTCACCCAAAAATGAAAATTGTCATCATTTACTCACCCTCAAGTAGTTCCAAACCCGTTTGAACAGAGCAGTTCTGGGGCACCATTGACTTGCATTGTATTTTTTTTCTTATAATGGAAGTCAATGGTGCCCCAGAACTGCTCTGTTTTCCACATTCTTCAGAATAACTTCCTTTGTGTTCAGAACAGAGACATTCACACAGGTTTGGAACTACTTGAGGGTGAGTAAATGATGACAAATTTAATTTTTAATCTCTTTAATACCAATGCATGTATTTTTTTCAGCATTTGTCACTTAAGACAAATCCCATGTGTGTGTAAACATACTTGCCAATAAAGCCCTTTCTGATTCTGAAATCTTGAAAAGTGAAAGGCTACAAGTTTTGATGATTCACACACAGTTGTGAAACTTATGAAGCTCAAACTGCTGGGGAAATCAAATACTCATGACATCCTGAAATTGGTGATAATTTTCCACTTCAGCGCTTTGCTCAAATTCAAGCTGATAATATCATTTTCGCATGACAAAAATTGCATTAACCTGCATTTTTACTAGTGGTCTTAGACTGTATTTGGGCACAGAGACAGTCATTGCCAGGCATTAACCGTTTGTGTTCATGACGCACAATGAAACTAAATTTGTTTGATCTGATGATCTAGACAAGCAAACCAAAGCCACATTGTTTCTTCCTCCACTGATACTCTGATATCCGGCAATTACGACCCAGATGGTGTCAGGGTCCCTGCAGCACATCAGATGCTATATAGCTTGCTATGTAAATTTAAAAAGTTTTTATAAATAATCCTGGATGAAAATTGTACGACTTTATGTTTTGCTATAAAACAACATTAATGAGCTCAAAAACGAAAACACCACAATACGCTCCAAATTATGAAGAGGGTTATTTGAAGCAGATTTTGTGGTTGAAAGCCAAAACCACGGTCTGCATCATTTTTCTAAGAGACCTCTCTGACTCATTTTGCCCAGTCATGAAACGGGAACGATAAGGGCAGATTAATTCATACCTCTTCGTTTTCTGCGTCTCTCGCCTCCATCTCCGACTTCATCTTCACCCTCATCCATGTCATCTGATCCACTGCCGTCAGAGCCGGAGATCTCTTCACCTGAGCAGTAAAATAAAGCATAGTACGGGATTGTGTCTCGGTGCTAAACATGTATAAATAAATACTCTGGCTCTGTACCTAGAATCTAGAGGGCAACCATAGATGCACCACTGATACAAAAAAAATAAAAATAAAAATTGTCTTTCAAGATCAGGCTTTAGTCAAAATTTTAAGCAAAATCATGTGGACTGACAATTAATAAATGACAATCTTTGTTATATTATTTTATTAAAAACAGCGCAGAAAACATATACTACTGTTCAAAAGTACAGGGTCAGTAAGACTTTGGGGGTTTTTGCAAAACATATACTTTTTCCATCAGAATGCATTAAATTTATCAAAACTCAAGGATTACATTTATAATGTTACAAAAGATTAAAAGTAGCACAACTGTTTTTTTTAAACAGTAATAATTAGAATAGAATGTAATATATTATAATAATTAGAAACATAATAACCAGTTTCTTGAGCAGTAAATCAGCATGTTAGAGTGATTTCTGAAGGATCAGGTGATCTGAAGACTGATGCTGAAAATACAGCTTTACTTTATAAATTACATTTTAAAATGTATTCAAAATTATAAAATAGGTCAAATTTAAATAATATTTCAAAATATAGCTTTTTTGGTGTATTTTTTATCAAATAAATGCAGTCTCTGCGACTCAAAATCATTAACAAAAATACAGTCGATCCCAAACTTTTGAACAGTAGCATCTTTTTTTAACAAAAAAACATGATTATTTGCAACTATATTATTGCTGCTACTTTGTTTCTCACATTTAATCATTACTTAAATTTCTGTTAGATTGAAATTATGGTTCCTCTGATCAAATAAAAAAAAGAGCAAACACATAAATAGAGATATATATTTTGTGATCGAGATATGAAAAGTCGTCAAAATGCTGAGACATATCTCAATTAAAATATTAAAGGGGTCATATGATGCGATTTCAAGTTTTCCTTTGTCTTTGGAGTGTTACAAACAGGTCATGCATATATAAGATCTGTAAAGTTACAAAGACTTAAGTCTCAAACCCAAAGAGATATTCTTTATAAAAGTCAAGACTCGTCCACGCCTTCCTAAAACACCTCATTTAAACACGCCCCCACATCTACATCACTGTGTGGGAAGATTTGCATAACACCGCTCAAATGTTTACGCAAAGTAAAAAGGGCATAACTTTTATTCTCGCTGTAGTATTGTAGCCATTGCCGCTATGTCGTGGAGACGCCGTGTTTCCAAATATGGTAAGGGTGTAACAGTTTCCATCATACAGGTATTCGGCCAATCACAACGCACTGGATAGTTGGCCAATCCGAGCACACCTTGTTTTTCAAAACAATGAGCTTTGTGAAAATCGACACGTTTCAGAAAGGCGGGGAAGCTAGGAGCAACAATAATGTACGGTATGTCTACCTCTGTTGTTCCCACCTCCTTTAAAAAATCTGTTATAATCCCTGTGCCTAAGAACAGTAAACCCTCTTGCCTGAATGACTATCGTCCAGTTGCCCTCACATCGACAGTCATGAAGGTTTTTGAGAGACTCTTAAAGAAACACATTTGCTCCTCCATTCCTGCTACTCTGGACCCTCTTCAGTTTGCCTATCGGCCAAATAGGTCTACTGATGATGCCATCTCCCAGGTACTGCACTCCTCCCTCACTCACATTGACAGCAAGAATGGCAACTATGTCAGGCTGCTATTCATAGACTATAGCTCAGCTTTCAACACTATAGTCCCCACCAAGCTAGCTGTCAAACTCTGCGTGTCCTCACACAGCTCCACTTCTATCATTAAATTTGCTGATGATACTGTGGTTCTGGGCCTCGTTTCCAACAACGATGAGGCCGCATACTTGGATGAGGTGGAGAGACTCACATCATGGTGCCAGGACAACTGTCTCTCTCTGAACGTGAGCAAAACCAAAGAGCTGATTGTAGACTTCAGGAAGAGACAGCAGCAGCCCTACACCCCTCTTATGATCAGTGGGACCCCTGTGGAGAGGGTGAGTAGCTTCAAGTACCTCGGTGTAAACATCTCCGAGGACCTGACTTGGACTGCACACATTCAAACACAGGTCAAGAAAGCCAGGCAAAGACTGTACCATCTGCGACAGCTGAGGAAATTCAGGGTCTCACCAGCTATCCTGAAAACTTTCTATTCAGGGGCCATAGAAAGCGTACTGACTCAGTGCATCTCAGTGTGGTATGGTAATGCCACAAACCAGGACTGCAAAGCTCTACAGAGAGTCGTGCGCTTAGCTGAGCGCATCCACAGGACTTAATTTAATAAACTGTAAACACATCCATTATTCGCCATCATCCACACTGCTGCTATGTGTACATACCCGGTACAACCTATTTGCACATTCTCTTGCACATCCATGTTTTTTATTAATATTTATTATCCACAGTATACTGTATTGCACATTTTATCTCATTGCACATCTTACACTTTTTATTGTATTATTTGTTCCCTTTTTCATTCTCACCTATATTTATATATATATTCTCTTGTGTTATGTTTCATTGTTTTATTGCTTATGTTATTTTTATTTTCTATTTTATTATTATTATTTTATTTTTTTTGCACTTTCCATTGAGCGGACCTGTCCCGACCTACATTTCACTACTGATTATACCCTGTATGATTGTGTATGTGACAAATAATAAAGAACCTTGAACCTTGAACCTTGAATGTACGGTATGTGGAAAATAATGTTTTTTTAACCTTAAACCACGCAAACACATTGCATTATACCAAATACACAAAATAATGTTCTTTTTAGCAACATCATATGAACCCTTTAAGACATCATTTTACCAGCCCTAATTTTAACTTAGCAACACGGTAACATAAAACTCCACTGAGAGCGTTGAGTGGGAAGATCCCTACGTAGTCAATGCAGCACTCAAGGGTTTAGACCAGAGCGAATGAGTCACATCCTGAAGAGCAACCCTGACAGACATGACACAGCTGCGGTGTACCTTCTTCCAGTTTTTTCCTGAGATCTTCAATTTCCTTCTGAAACTGACGTAGCAGTGCATCCTTGGGGTCCTCATTAATCCTGGCCTTATTCTTGATGTTTTTGGCACGGTTGGCGTAACGAAGCGTACTGATGGTTTCATCGTAGTTGTAATCTGCCGGGCCGATGTTTGCACACTGCAAAATAAGAGCGCAATAAAACAGAATTATATTGTGTGCACTACTTTCACTGAAATCTAATTGATTTCTGCAGAATAAAAAAAAAAGCATTTAACTAGCAATTCAATCAACAATTGGGATACAATATAAGCCAGGGCTTGTACGAGTTTACACACTGACTATCGTACCATCATGGTTTTGGAGTTTCCTCCAAGAGAGTCCTGTAAGAGTCGGGTGAGTTTTGAGTTCCTGTAGGGCACGTGGGTGCTTTTCCCATCCACTAGTGCAGAGATAACATTTCCCAGGGTGGACAGAGACAGGTTGATTTTTGTAGCCTCTTTAAGACGTTGACCTGTGGCTCCTGTTTTTCCCTGTCTTTCAGAGCCCTGAGTAACAAAACATCCCCGTCAGTAATGGAAAGAAAACCAAGACGATGTAAAGTTCATCCACAAGACATGGGCGGCTTACCGCAAGATCCACCAAGTGTAGCTTTCCCATGCGCACATGTTGATTTCCATCTACACCTTTCTCACTGCACTCAATAGTTATGGTGAAGATAGCATGAGAACGAGAGCTGTGCTCGTTCATGTTAGTCGAACCCACAGAACCTGGGCAAGGACAAATAAACACAAGCACCAAACCCACTGCTTAAGGAATGTTCTTGCTCTGATCAACACATTTTCTATATTATTATTCAAATTATTTATTAAAATATTAGATTAGAAATGAAGAAACCTTGACAAAACAAGATGCATTTTAAAGACTGATCTAACTTTGGATGCCCTAATCGATTTCACTTAATACAATGATTCAAATGTACTCACGGTTTTTGTGTCCAAGGGTCATAATCCGGTCCATATCGTCAGCATTGTTCACCACGTATCCAGAAAGATCCTTGATGTAAACTCCTACATCAGGTCTCTCCTTGACCTGTATTTTAAATTTAGTATTCATCATTCAAGTGGCACAACAAAAGGCATTGCCTTGTTTCAAAGATTCAAGCACTAGTTAAGTCAGACTTCCTCAATAACAATGAAATTAAAGAGGTCTTAAACGGTTGCACATTTAAAAGATTGAGGTTAGTAAGATTTCTTTTTTAATTTGAAATAAATTAATTATTTTATTCCGGAAGGACAGATTAAACCAATAAGTAGTGACACTTACAATGTTACAAAAGATTTATGTTTTCAAATTAAAGCAGTTTTATCTATTCATCAAAGATCCTTGACTAATGTAACAGATTCCACAAAAATATTAAGCAGCACAACTGTTTTCAGCATGTTTCTCGAGCAGCAAATCAACATATTATTATGATTTATGAAGATCATGTGACACTGAAGACTGGAGTAATGATGCTGAAAATACAGCGCTGAATCACAGAAATAAATGACATTTCAAAACACAGAAATAGAAAGCCGTTTTTTTTTTATTATTGGAATAATATTGCACAATATTACTATTTTTATTCCAATAAATGCAACCTTGGTAAACATCATCTTTAAAAAAACATTAGAAATAAAGACAAAAATCATCCTGACTCCAAACTTTTGAATGGAAGTGTATGTTGTTGTTTAGCTCTACAAGTCCTTGTTCATCACAATCCAAACTAGACTGTACTGAATAAACTAAATCTTAAAATGAGATCGTGAAATTCCAATTTGTAGCAGTAAGCATTATCAAACGATGTCAAATAAAGAAAAATATTTCACAAAGAATTCTTTGAATGATCAAATTCTGTTTGATGTGTTTAAATTCTACAGAAAACGGGTGTCGTCTTCTGCAGAACTCTGTGGGGGCAGATAACATGCGGATGTATGTATGCATTAAATGCTTCATGACTTATATTGAGTGTCCGCTTAACAACACACCTAATAAGTGCAGTGATATGTTGAAATATGTTGGTTTCTCACCTCCAGCCTCTGCATCTGGTCCTTTCCCAACAGGTCTTTCACCTCCTCGTTGTATATTTCCAAATAAGACACTCTTACCAGAAACCTGTCAGATATCACACATTGCCAGAGTTTATCTTAACACGTCTCTGATAAGACATATAATGAAAAAGCATGACGACTCATAAGAAGCTTCATGATTAATCATGCATGAACACTCTGAACTTTGAACAGCACAGCACTCAAAAACAATCCCCATTCTCACCTGGTGTCGCCTTCTGCTTTTGCAATGTGACCAAATACATGAGCAAATGAATTTGGGATGATTCCTCTGAGTTCAGGCACTGCTCTGACACCCTCCATAGTGAACGTCTTCCCCGTGCCGGTCTGGCCGTACGCAAATATGGTTCCTGAAAAAAAGATCTTCAACATTTCAGACTCGCAAAACAGATAAATAGACAAAATATATGCAATAAATATTTATATTGTCTTTGACTTACCATTGTAACCCTCTAATACGGAGTCAATAATCGGTCGAGCGGTTAAATTATACACATCCAGCTGTTTACTGTCTGGACTGAATACGGTGTCGAAGGTGAACGTCTTTGGCGGCTCACTGGTCATATCAAGTTTGCTCACAGAAATCGTTCCCCGGATCTCGTCCACAGTGACGGACCGCTTGTGTCCCATCATCTTCTCCTTCTCGTTGAGGGGTCGACATCTCACCACCACCTTCACGTTATCACTCACCTCCACCTTTTCTGGTTTATCCAGCTTATTACTCTGGACGAATAGAAACCGGTTAGTGCATGACCATCTGTTTAAAATCTGAACTATGAGTTTAAATAGGGTTAATGCAGGACCATCTGTTTGTCAGCACAATGGAAGTCGGTTATTTTTTTATTTTTTTTAAATAATAACATTACAAATGTTGGATGACAGCATAAGTACCAAGAAAGAATAGAAAAAAATATAAATAATAATAAAATAAAAAATGGAAGTCGGTTATTAAAATAGTGAAAATCCATCTTAAAAATACGAGAATGCATCATAAAATTCATGATTATTGATTTAGTCAAATCTAAACATTTTACACAAATTATAACTGATGTCAATTGTCCTTAAATATGTTTACAAACAATGTCAGTTAAGAGCAATGTTGAGAATTAAATAACGTAATTCAATTACAAAATAAATGTAATTGTAATCAGTTACCGTTAATGAGAAAATATGTGTAATTTAATTACAGTTACTTATGAAAATGTTAACGATTGCAAAGGGGGTTACCTCTGAATTTGTCACACACACACACACAGTCACACACACACACACTCTCTCACACACACACACACACACACACACACACACACACACACACACACACACACACACACACACACACACACACACACACACACACACTCTCTCTCTCACACACACTCTCTCTCTCACACACACTCTCTCTCTCACACACACACACTCTCTCTCACACACACACACACTCTCTCTCACACACACACACACACTCTCTCTCACACACACACACACACACTCACACACACACACACTCTCACACACACACACACACACTCTCACACACACACAACACACACACTCACACACACTCTCACACACACACACACACACACACACACCAAGCCATTTTTGGATGCCAGTGTTTCCAGTCATAACTATGCAATGACTTGATTTCAAAAACAGTATCATATTAATTTGAATGTTTTAAATCTGTATTTAACCTCAGAATGATCTCAAAGCAAGTCTGATTGTGTAGGGTGGCTGTGTTTTAAAATTAAATTATTATAATCTTCATTCAAGTGATGAAGGTTTTCGAAAGGGACAGTAATAATCAGTGTTGAATACTACTGTAAGATTAACCATGTCTAGTTTACATGCCTAAAAATGATTAACAGTTGAAATTTAGGAAAGTAATAAAATATAATTAGGTATATTACTTTAATAAAGTATTTGAAATGGTTACACTACTTATTATTTATTTTAGATTAAACATATTATTACATTTCCAAAGTAACTTTCCCATCACTGGTGAAGAGTATGCAAAAGAGCAGAACATGTCACGGTTATTGCACGTTTCAATTAAACTTTGTTAAATGATGTAAACAACAAAAGTCTAAATATTATTTGAGATATTCCAGGAATGTTTACAATTATATTTCCTCCTCATAATGAAGGATGACTTCAAATGTGGCATAAATAAAAAAAAATAATGACCGAATAAAAAAACAAATGACAGATATCTTCTGCTGTGCATGTATGTCCAATGCTGGAAATCGTTAGCAGACTAATTAAATCAACTGGTGAAACGATTAAGCGTTTTATAGCGAGTTTATGCTCCAAATGAAGGCTTGTTTCTGCGTGACGCAAGGTTCTCTGAACGGTGACCTCTACTGTAAAGGTCACTGGACGTCGAATGTATTTGATAACGTGAGGTGGGGTTGATGTCACTCAGCGCTGTTGCTAAGCAGCGGATATGCCCGCTCGGCCTCGGTCAAGCTAACAGCTAAATTAACAAACAACAAACAAGCAGATTTAGTTTTTACACGCAGAGCATAGTTATGTATCCGTTGTAAGCGGGTTTAACATAATTTCTCATTCATTTCAATGAATCTGACTCGTTGAGAGATCGTAATATCGTTACCCCCTGAGCTTGCTATGAAGCTAATAACTAGCAGGCGGCTAGCTTGATGTGCACAAAACAGCTCTGGTCACTGAAATGACAAAAGCACCGCATAATAATTGAATGCATCATAGAATTGAACAATAGAGGGAAACGCGCGATAGAAACCGCTGTCAAATAACAGTCTGAATATCTGCAGGAGATTCAAAGCATAGGAATGACGGGAAGGTGGGGCATAACAACACACATTACACTGGGATATATAAAGATACGATAATATAACCTTACCGGCATTTTTAGAATAGGATGTATGGCTGTTTATTAAGGCCTAAATGAAGTGTTTTTCGTCTGGAATGACAATCGAAGAGCTCATTCGGTGGAGGATGTATTTTTCCAGCTCAAGCGCCCATCCCAACCTGCGCTTACTGCGCATGCGCGGCTGCTGCATATTTATGGATATCAATAACTAATAACCAGACAGTGCTGGGTAGATTACTTATCAAGTGTAGTAACTCATTCCAAATGACAAGACAAAAAATTGTAACGTAATCCATTACACACATTTTAATATAATCTGTCTACTTTTGACCTAACTCGTTTATCACATTGATTTAAATAGGATCATCTTGTACAATATTAAAATAAAAAAACACAAAGACCATTAAAATATATTCCATTCGTTGAAGTTGCGTCAAGGTTTCAAGGTTCATGAACGAAATGGAGGGGTTTGAGATTAATGAAGAGCTAAAACATGTCAAATATATATTTTTTAAATGATAACAATCAAAGTAAAACACTTACTTAAAATATGATTTTTTTTATTTTTTTACCCGTACCATAAAACAACGGCCAGAGAACCGTGAAGATGCAAATGCGTTACTGAATTATTACCTTAAAATCTCTCTAAAAATATATTAGGTGCAAAAGTTTGACAATCCCTGCATGTAAATAAGAAAGAACGTGAATTTATGCATTTTCATGTTTTCTGCCAAAGACAAAGACTTGGGTGAATAATATCTAATCAATAAAAAATAAACTTTTGAGTATTTTAAAATGCAATTTAATATGCACATCACAGAGGACCTTACCTGGACCACCAACACCAAGTCTGTCTCCAAGAAGGCACAACAGCGCCTACACTTTCTCCGCCGGCTGAAAAGAGCAAGCCTTCCTCCACCCATCCTCACCATCTTCTACAGGGGTACCATTGAGAGCGTGCTGACCAGCTGCATCACTGTCTGGTACGGGAACTGCTGTGCAGCAGACCGCAAGACCCTCCAGCGGACAGTGAACACCGCTGCAAAGTGAACACCGCTCTCCCCTCCATCCTGGATATTTTCCTTACACGATGCTCCAGCAAAGCAAAAAGTATCGTGGAGGACCCCACCCACCCCTCCCACAGTCTCTTCCAGCTCCTACCCTCAGGTAGACGGTACCGGAGTATCAGAGCCCGCTCCGCCAGACTGCTCAACAGCTTTTTCCCCCAGGCTGTGAGAGCCCTGAACTCACATCACACCGCCCCTCTCTGAAACCCCAAACAACCCCCCCCCCCCCCCCCCCCCCCCCCCCCCCCCCACCTTGTCCACATCTCAGGAAAAAACTGTTAAACTTTTATTGAGCGGGCCTGCACAAGCCACCTGGAGCAACACACTCTCCTCTGCACGCACTAGACACTTTCACACACCATTGTGTGTCCATAATCCCACAAAAGACTGATTGCAATACACGACTGTAATGTATGTATGTTTACTGGCTCATGCACCACAAATCACCTTACACTGTTCCCCAGCCAGCTGCTTGAATGTCTCTCTTTTTGCACACGTACAGTATTTGAAGTCATTGCACAGTTGTACAGTTTGTATTTTTTTTATTTTGTTTATGTATAGGTAACCACTTTTATGTATAGTCAAAGCTGACAGTAGTTTCGTTGTGTATAGGTTTATACTGTTTTACTTCGTGTTGTATATTGTATTTATGTAGCACCGTGGTCCTGTGAGGCACGACATCTCGTCCCGCTATATGTCCACACATGTAGCGGGATAACAATAAAGCTCAACTTGAACTTGAACTTGATAATTAGAAATACTTAATTTTTTTAATCTGTTTACATAATCCTGATTATGTGTTATAGTATTATTATTATTACACTGTTTTTATTTAATAATTATTTGATACTGTTATTATTATTGTTACAGATTATTTTTATATTATCCAAAATAGGCCAATATTTGCCTCAAAATATTCGTATCATCCTTTTCTCAATCTGAAATGTTTATTATTATCAGCGTTCATCCCATCCTTACAGAATTATTTATATTTTTTACCCTACTTTATTTCTCTGATATGACAGACAGTTAATGTGAAGTGGCTGCTGTTGAATATTTTTATGTGCAAAAGAATGTTTTTTAAATGTAAACAATAACATAATTTCTAAATCCAATGCAATAAAAAGCCCAATCCGTGGAAAATTCAGAACTCTTTATGTTTATTATTATTGTTATAATAATTTTATAGTTTAACAATTTCCCCCCCAAAAAAGGGACTGAGAACAGGAGCACTGGAGATTTCAATCGTCAGGATATAGATGATGTTTTATACAACAAAACAAATCCACCATTACTGTATTGAGACGACAGGACTTGAAAAGGACAGTCTTGAGCAAGTCATCATTAGGCCTCTCTTTATCCAACAGCATCAGTTTCCTAGAATTAACAAACTTCCCCACCTCTCACCACATCTAAAAGTGCAAACAGTGATGCAACATACAAAAAGGCACGTTTATCTCAGAACTGACTAATGATGAAGGAAAAACCTCGCTTTTGAGCCAAGTGGGTGTGCATGAAACAAGACTTGATTTGTCATTCTTAAGTACACAGGATACTGCTTTTAATTTAGGTGTGTGACACAACAGGTTAAAACGGTGTGACTATAAACACTGGATGAAGAACAAGTGCAGAAGAAACCGTGGCACTCAAAGGAGTTTGTCTAGGATCTCCAGATGGAAAAGGCCTGTTTTTCCGCTGATCTCCTGAGTCACGAGAATCCTTCCGTCTGCTCGAGGCCTCTGGACGACGACGGTTTCTCCTTCTGTCAGTGTGAGCTCTACATCTGTTTTAGCGTTGTAACCTTTCATTACCCTGAACCTGAAAAAAGCAACATTAGCTGGTCAGAGGCAAAATGCCAGGATGTGCTATACAGGATATCGAAATGCTTATTCACATTATGACAGGAAATGTTTTTCTGTTAAAACAGTTTCGGTTAATTATCTCGATAAATACTGTATCTGATAACTGACAATTTTCCGATGTCAGAAAAAATCTGCCACTTATTGCGAGCCATTTGATCAGATAACACGATACTTCCTTTAAAGCAGCGGTTCTCAATTCCAGTCCTCGCGCCCCCCCGCTCTGCATATTTCGTATGTTACTCTTATCGCTTCAGATGTTTGTTCTATTGGAACGCAAGTGCCCTGCGAAGTGGACATCACAGGATATTCCTCCATGATTCCAGTTCGAAGCGAACGTATATATTCCATTCAAAGTGCATTGAAGTGTGCAAGACGTAAATTAAAATTGTATATATTTACAGAGGTATATGATGTCACACTCGTCCGTGAGTGAAGACGTTGCGCAGCGCAAATCCATGAATGAATGTTCTGAAATAAAGTAAACTTCAGCGGATTTCCCTGCTCAGGGAGTAGGGAGCAATGGACCCTGTGTAGGGAGCAATGGACCCTGTGTAGGGAGCAATGGACACTGTGTAGGGAGCAATGGACCCTGTGTAGGGAGCAATTGACCCTGTGTAGAGAGCAATGGACCCTGTGTAGGGAGCAATGGACCCTGTGTAGAGAGCAATGGACCCTGTGTAGGGAGCAATGGACCCTGTGTAGGGAGCAATGGACCCTGTGTAGGGAGCAATGGACCCTGTGTAGGGAGCAATGGACACTGTGTAGGGAGCAATGGACCCTGTGTAGGGAGCAATAGACACTGTGTAGGGAGCAATGGACCCTGTGTAGGGAGCAATGGACACTGTGTAGGGAGCAATGGACCCTGTGTAGGGAGCAATGGACCCTGTGTAGGGAGCAATGGACACTGTGTAGGGAGCATTGGACCCTGTGTAGGGAGCAGTGGACACTGTGTAGGGAGCAATGGACCCTGTGTAGGGAGCAATGGACACTGTGTAGGGAGCAATGGACCCTGTGTAGGGAGCAATGGACACTGTGTAGGGAGCAATGGACCCTGTGTAGGGAGCAATGGACACTGTGTAGGGAGCAATGGACCCTGTGTAGGGAGCAATGGACACTGTGTAGGGAGCAATGGACCCTGTGTAGGGAGCAATGGACACTGTGTAGGGAGCAATGGACCCTGTGTAGGGAGCAATGGACACTGTGTAGGGAGCAATGGACCCTGTGTAGGGAGCAATGGACACTGTGTAGGGAGCAATGGACCCTGTGTAGGGAGCAATGGACACTGTGTAGGGAGCAATGGACCCTGTGTAGGGAGCAATGGACACTGTGTAGGGAGCAATGGACCCTGTGTAGGGAGCAATGGACACTGTGTAGGGAGCAATGGACCCTGTGTAGGGAGCAATGGACACTGTGTAGGGAGCATTGGACCCTGTGTAGGGAGCAATGGACCCTGTGTAGGGAGCAATGGACCCTGTGTAGGGAGCATGTCAATCAGAACACAGTTCATGCACGGAGCGCACTTCTAATAAGCTGATTATCTGAATCAGGTGTGTTAACAAAGAGAGACATGCAAAATATGCAGAGCGGGGGGGCACGAGGACTGGAATTGAGAACCTCTGCTTTAAAGACACACTCAAGAAGACCCACCTATTAGAGCCGGACTGGTTGTTGATCAGTACTGGCTTCATATTTAACGAGAGGCGGTCCATAGAAGCGTGATCCGGGCCTGTGGTCTTTCTGGGTGCGGGTGTAAAAACTAATGTACTTCCATCCCGACCCAAGATGGCTGAAGGGTTCCAGTGGTCTAGAGCCGAAAGAGCGGGCTGGGAACTAGAGATTTGTCCTGCTGGTGAGGTGGATGCCATTTTGGATGTCTGAGGGGCATCATGAGACAGGAACCGCACTGATTTTATTGGCTAAAAGAACAAAAAAGAAATTCTGATGTAATTTGTTTAAACATTTAAGAGTATTTTAAGGATGAAAATCTCATTAAATCCTACAAAATCACAACTCCTAGTCCTAAAACGTGTGCAGGAGATGTTTTACCTTCTCTGTATTGTGCTTATGAGCGTCTGGTTTGACCAGAATGGACTGAGGTGCTGTGGTGACCTCTTTCTGGACCGGGTCCCTGCTGACCGTTTGATATACACCAGCAGAGGGAGCTGTGGTGTCATATGCCCAGTGCTGTGCCTTCATGGGGTTCGAGAACAAACCGTTTCTCTTTTTGGGAAGAACGGGCGAGCGACCGAACGTATAGATCTGCCCCAAATCCTGAGGTGGAGGCTGAAGGCTTACGATGGAATCTGAATTGTAGTTTCCGTGATGAGGCAAGCCTAAAGAGAAGGCCGAGCAGAAATGTATCAGACTGAATAACAACACCTGCTGCAGAAGCTCATTTCTGTACGTCAATGAAAAATATATGAAGAGAGAAAACTACCATATACAAGCCTTCAATCTAAATTAAATGAAAATTAATGTATTCATTCATTGTTTTGATACAGATCTAAAATTTGATCCACTAAGTTTGGAATAAGTTTTTTTAATGTTTTTAAAAGAAGTGTTCACCAAGGCTGCATTTATTTGAAATACACATTTAAAATTACAGTAAAACAGTAATATTAAACTAACTCTTTTCTAAAGTTTAAAATGTAAATGTTTATCTTGTGATCACAGATGAATTTTCAGCATGATTGCTCCAGTCTTCAGAGTCACATGATCCTTCAGAAATCAATCTATCAATTCTATTAATCAATAAAATCAGCATATTAGAATGATTTATTAAGGATCATGTGACATGACTGGAGTAGTAATGCTGAAAATACAGTTTTGCATCTGGAATAAATTACATTTTAAACTATATACAAATAGAAAACTTTTTGTTCCTGTGTGGCTCAGTGGTAGAGCATTGCGTTAGCAGCGCAAAAGGTTGTGGGTTCGATTCCCAGGGAACACATGTACTAATGAAAATGTATAACCTGAATGCAACTGTAAGTCGCTTTGGATAAAAGCATCTGCTAAATGCATAAATGTAAATGTAACAATATTTTATAATATTACAGCATTTTTGATTAAATAAATGCATCCTTCACTCTTAAAAATAAAGGTTCCAAAAGGGTGTTTTTGCAGTGAGGAACCATTTTTCGTTCCTCAAAAGGACCTTTCAGTAAACGACTCCTAAAAGAACCATTTTAAAGAACTTTTATCAATCTAAAGAACCTGAAAGGTTCCATGGATGTTCAAAGTTCTTCATACAACCATCGATGCCAATAAAGAACCTTTATTTTTAAAAGTGTTGGTGAGCAGAAAATATATATTTCAAAAACATATCAAATTGGCTTAAAATAACAAAATGCATAAATAAAACAATTATGACTATTTTTTTCCATATAGAACAGTTGCAAGTGCAACATCTGATTTATTTGTCCCGGCGTGTCGGGGCTCGTTGGCTCTCACCCCTGTGTGTGGCGTGGAGGGTGCGTCTCACTGTGCTCCATCCCTGCTTTCCACCCAGCTGCGGCGCTCGCCCGGGACTGCCAGATGAAGGGGTGTCGGCGTGCACTCGGTCTAGTGCTAGTACAACAGCCTGCGGCTTGTGTGGGGTGTGGCGTTTTGTTGATACTGTACTTGTATTAGGAATGGCAGGTTTGGTTTGTTCAAGAAACCTTGCAGATGTCCTGTGGGAAAGTCAGTACACTGTAACCTTCATAATCAAGATAATACGTTTGTGCTTGTAAAACTAAAAACGGTTATTATTATAACTAAAACATTGCATTTCTAACATGTACTGTGACTTTAAAGAACCAGTAAACTGACCTGAAGAGCCTATGTGAATATATTTAACAGTGTTTATACGATATTAAATAGTGTAAGGACTGTAGGGGTGTGCAATATTTATTATCTGCGATAATATAGCAGTTATTGTTTTAACGATCTACGAGCAGACATTATCAAGCATGTCACTCACTTTGCAAAAAAACAAACAGAAACCAGTCTTGAGTCTCCAAAAGCATTGACTGCGTGATGAAAACTATTAGAATGGAGTTAAAATGACCCTAAAATCCAAGTTATGAAACAAAAAAAGGGTATCACTGTATGGGGTTTTGTTTTTATATTTATACCACACAGGCAACCGCTGTTTTCCTAAATATCAGCGCATGAGCAGTACAAAAAACAAAAGGTTAATATTAATTTAATTACATTTTAGACACAATATTGTCTTTTTTCTGTTTCACTAATGGAAATAATTTTTGTGTCTCATAGAAACTGCTGTGTTTTGTTCCTGAATGAATCATTTGAGTCAATGATCCAAAAGACCATGTTTCTAAATGAATCAGCCGTTTTAAACGAATCATTTGAACGAATGATTCACTGAATCACTCATTAAGACAGAGACTTGCTGCCACCTACTGGCAGTTTTAGTGTAATTTATTTATTCATAACAGGCCTAAACTAGCTAAAGTACCAGCACAAAAACACTCAGCAATATATTGCTTAATTATGCTTATCGAAAAAATCCAAATAAATATCAAGATATGTTTTTTCGCCAATATCGCACACCTCTAGTAAGGAGACGCAGAGAAGGAAAGTACTGGTATGTTTTGTAGAGTTGTTGTTGCTACTGTGAACTGTTCTTCTGCTCACCTGAGCACAGGTGTAACATAGTTGGCTGGCAGGATCCCTACTTTGCCTGTTCTGAGAGACAGTCCACGCAGCCAACCCTCTTTGAATTTCCCATAAACCCCCACCATTTCACCTTTCCTCAGCTCCAGCTCTTCGGAGCGATGAGGTGTGTAGGAGTACAGCGCAGCACACCTGAACATATCCTCAAGTTAAAGAAATAGTTCAACCAAACACCCAAAAATTAAACTACGGTCATTATTTACTCACTCACAGTAATTAAACATATAAAATGCAAGATAACCTTTAATCGTCCAAGATACATATGTCCAGATGTTTTTAAATGTGTAAATAAATCAACTTGTATTGTACCGAATATGATCCCAGAGACACTTACACACTGATGGAGAGCTGCTGGGTGGCAGATATCTTGCTCTCTGATGGCATCGGGGACGTCTGAGGGTTAGTCAGTGCCATGGTGAGGGTCGGTGGACTTGCACCATTCATTCTTCTGTCTCGCTGTAATAGTCAGAAAGTAACTGGTCATTTTCTTTTCCTGTGCAAACACTTACAGCAATGTAATCTCTTCAATACAAGTGTAGCACGATGTTTGTTGAACTCCAAGCATTCATGCATTCATGCTTATTTATCATCCAAGTGGATGCTGCACACTGGTGGTGGTTGAGAAGAGACCCCCCCCCCACACACACACACATGATTGTAAAGCGCTTTGGGTGCACAGCAATACACAATAAAGCACTGTATAAATACATCATTCATTCATGTAGCATTCTGATAATATATAGTTTGCATGTCTTAAATGGTAAGTAGTAAAGTTTTTAATAACTTCACGATAACTAATTAAAAAAACTAAGAGACAAAAGTAAGACAAGATGGAAAAACAAGGCAAAAAACAAGAATAATCAAAAGGCAAAAACCAACGCAAAACAAAAAACAAGACAAGCAAAAACAAATAAAAAAATTTAACTAACTAAAATCAAAGCAAAAAAAACATGCAAAAACAAGATAAAGAAAAGACACGAATTAAAACCACACAAAACAAAAACACTAGATGAGCAACAAACAAAAGAAAACAAAATAGCACAAAAACAAATTTAAACAAAAACAAAAGGCAAAAACAAAGCAAACGTAAAAACAAGCTGAAACAAAGACTAAAGACAAGCAAAACAAAAACAAGATATAAGACAAAAACAAACCAAGCAAAAGACTAAAGCAAAGCAAAAGAAGACAAGACAAAAATACAATTAATAAAAAGTACAAGACTAAATACGACACAAAAACGAACCGAACCAAAACAAAAAAACAACATAAGACAAAAACAAAACAAAAAACAACATAAGACAAAAATAAAACAAAAAACAACATAAGAAAAAAACAAAACAAAAAATGCAATAAACTAAATAAACAAAAAAAGAATAAAAAACAACAGAAAACAGCAAGCAAGACTGTAAAACCAAACGAAGCAAGATGAAAAGACGAGCAGGAACGTTCGCTCACTGAATACTGCTTATGGACTGACATATTAAGGATATTATAAAAAGTTTCAAGGTTAATTCAGGAGTCATTCTTTGTAGTTCTCTTGCATAAGAGCAAGTGAAACATCTCTAACATGAGTTGCTGACACGGCTGACTCAGACAGAAAACAGCCTCAGACCGAGACTTTTCCATAACACTGATAACAAATGACGAATATATTAAGACCATGGGCTCCTGGACGAGAGCCATGAGTCTTCCTCTTAAACTGAGATCCAGTCTAATATTAGTTCAGTACAAAAGCACGATGAAACAAGAGACCGATCTGTGAATTCTGTTACTTTGACAATTTCCACGCCTCTCTTAATCACATACACCTACAGTATGCCCCATAATTATCTCAAAGAGAGCAAGTGATTACAGCTTAGTTACATCAGCGCTGCCACAGAAGGCGTAGAGTTAGACGTTAACACATTTTATTCAATGCGACTTTCAAATGAGAAATACAGCATAGGTGATTCATCTTAGTGAGGCGGTAACATAAGTAGTGCTGAGATCCAAGTGTATCTTAAAAGTACCAGATACGTACAATAGAGCATGTATTTTAAGAAAGCCAGTTTGGTCCCACATTATATTGCACTGAAATTCTGGAGTAGGACTTACTTTGAAACTATTTTCACTCAAGTGCAAGTCAATTTCATTAATAATTGCATTAATTAAACATAAAATTTGAGTTGAAAGATGTAAATGTTGAAGTAGAAGATTTTAGTAGAAGTTTTTTTTTTTCACTCCACAAATATATTATTTACAACTTTAAAAAAACAGCAACTGTTTGTACCATGTAGTAGACTACTACAACTACTATATGTGACCCTTTCTGTGAAAACCCAGCTAAAGTCATTTTTTTTGTGATTTGCATTTTTTCTACAAAAAATCATCCTTCATATGGTAAAGAACATTCTGTGAAAATGTAACCTTTATATCTTTAATATTGACTGAGTATAGTCATGTCAAAGATTGAAATTATAGTGAAATGAATGGTAGAAATCAAACTTTGATGCTTGTTTTCTCATAATTAGATTTTGAGATTTTAGCCTGGATTTCACAGTCAAGGTCACATATACTTGTGTCATTTTTAGGATATTTTTAGGCACAGATATTACCACTGTATCTTCTGTCTCAGTGGTAAACAACTTCAGATTCAAAGTCTGCTCTGAAAAGTAGGACACTGGTCTGGTATTGCATGAACGCTAAACCAGTAAAACCTGACAAAGCATGTCATTCAGCACAAACACGATTAGGGATCTGCAAAGTAAGGGAAGAGTTTTAGCAAATAATAATGACTTGAAGTTTCAGTCTGCTCCTCACAGAATATTATATTACCTCCAAAGATTTGTAATAATCTGCATCTACCATAGGTCACATATACCGCTGTTTGACTAATCCACATTGAAGATTTCCCCACACAAATGTAGGGCTCAAACTGTTCACATGACTGCCACACTGACCAACATAAAGCCACTCGGTTTTGACTGCAAAAATACTATTTTTAAGGTGCAGCTAGGGGTGTGCGACATTCATTATCTGTGATATTATCGTACTTGTTGTTTGAATTATATGCGAGCTGACATTATTCAATATTTCACTCACTTTGCAAAAAAACAAACAGAAACCAGTCTTGAGAGTCCAAAAGCATTGGCTGCAGGATGAAGATGCAGTTAAAATCACTCAGTAATTCAATTTATAAAAGCCAAAAATACCTATGCATATGTTTAAATCTTTTATATTTATGTAGTTAAATAATTTCACACAACCAACAGCCGTTTTCCTAAATATTACCTGAGCGTGATCGCAAATGTGGTATTAATTTATATTATTAGTTAATATTGAGTGAGTTACATTTTAGACACAATATTGTCTGTTTTTTTCTGTTTTGCCCAAACAAAATAGTTTCAATCAAAGCTGGATCATTTATGCATCTCAGAGCAACAGCTTTTCTGAATTTAATCGTGACATTAAACAGAAACGATTGGGAGACACTGAAAAGATTGAGTAATGACGAAGATTTGATATCACGCTGTAATTTTAACTTATTGTATAATAATTATTGTATATTATTTATTGCATAAAGGCTTAGAAAGTGCAAAATAGTAAAACATTTATAACTCTTCTGTTTCACCAAAAATCAAATAGTTTCAATCAAAGATGGATAATTTGTGCATCTCAGAGCAACACTGCGGTTATTCCTTACCAAATAAATCTGTTTCTGAACAAATCATTTGAGTCAATGGTCTGTTTGAAAAAACAGTCACTTGCTTAGTTTCTAAATGAAGCCATTTTGAACGAATAGTTTAATTAATTATTTAACTTGCTGCCACCAACTGGCGGTTTTAGTGTCATATCTATTTACCCGTAACAGGCCTAAACCAGCCAAGGTACCAGTATTAAAACACAGAAAATATTGTTTAATTATAGTTGTCAAAAGAAATCTGTCTAATAAATATTGAGATGATATGTTTAGTCAATATCCCGCGCCTCTACAGCACCAGACTCAATTCACTTTAACTGCATGGAGCAGTCAATTCAAGATTATTTGTATAGAGCTTTTTACGATGCAATCGTTGCAAAGCAACTTCACAGGAAATTAAGTTTCTAAAATAGTTTTATATTGTAGAAACTCAATATAATTAACTTATGGCAAAATTTGGTTAATTATTTGGTTAATAAAGTCAGCAGATTCTTCAAGGGTGGTTCAAGGTTCAAGGTTCTTTATTATTTGTCACATACACAATCATACAGGGTATAATAGGTAGTGAAATGTTAGTCAGGACAGGTCCGCTCAATGGAAAGTGCAAAAAAAATAAAACATAATAATAAAATAAAAATGACATAAAAGCAATAAAAACGATGAAACAAAACACGAGAGAGTATATATATATACAAATATGGTGAGAATGAAATAAGAAACAAATAATGAAATAAATATAAGGGGTAAGATGTGCAATGAGATAAAGTGTGCAGTGCAAGAGAATGTGCAAATAGGTTGTACCGGGGATGTACACAAAGCAGCAGTGTGGATGATGGGGAATAATGGATGTGATTACAGTTTATTAAATTGAGTCCTGTGGATGTAATGATGTTATGAGACTGAGTTTAGGAGCCTGATGGCCTGGGGGAAGAAACTCCTCCGCAGTCTTTCAGTTTTAGCCAACATGCTCCTGTAGCGCCTGCCAGATTTTCTTTTGCGCTCCATGATGTTCATGATGGGTTTGCACCGGCGATGAGTAAACAATGATGTAATTTTATTTTTAGGTAAACTATTGCTTTAAATATCAGAACGATGCTGCTGAGTCAGAAACAGTGAGCAAGTTTCCTGAGACTTCAGAGCGTTGCACAAGCTGAAGAAAAAACACAAATAATGCAAGAAATACAGTGTTAACTGGCCCCGGGCAGGTCGTAATACAAGTGATGCGAAGTTCTCCTGGCGAGAGAGAGAGAGGGAGAGGGAGAGAGACAGAGAGAGAGAGATAGAGAGAGAGAGAGAGAGAGTGAGAGAGAGAGAGAGAGAGAGAGAGATAAAGGGAGAGAGAGAGAGAGAGGGAGAGAGAGAGAGAGAGAGAGAGAGAGAGAGAGAGAGAGAGAGAGAGAGAGAGAGAGAGAGAGAGAGAGAGAGAGAGAGAGAAAGGAGAGAGAGAGAGAGAGAGAGAGAGAGAGAGAGAGAGAGAGAGAGAGAGAGAGAGAGAGAGAGAGAGAGAGACACTGCTCGGTGGAGAGGAATGAGCTTTCGACCAGATAAGAGGAAAGTGTTATGTAACTCTATGTGAGTCACGAGCTTGTAAAGCAGCAACAGAGAAAGGAGCATTTTTAGCTCTCAAACACGCTGGCTTCCTGGCACGCAGGAAAACACCTCATACCGAGGAGAGAAATACTTGCACCCGTTTTTGAGGGGAAAGTCAGGAAAATCCAAGAAGTATCTCCTCATTTTAATGGATTTCAATTTTAGGGTTTCTAGTGCTGGGCAATGATTAAATGCCTTTAATCGCGTCCAAAATAAACGCTTGTTTATATGTGTGTGCTGTGTACATTTATTATTTATATATAAAGACACACACATACTGTATATATTTGAAAATATTTACATGTATATATTTATATTAATATCATTTATACTATATATTTAATATATAAACATACAATTTTTCTTAAATATATACATGCATGTGTGTTTATTTATATATACATATACAGCACACACACACACACATATATAATGTACACAAAATCGAATCAAATGTGTGACACAATCTGAGACTGAAGCGGTCACATTTGCATCCTGCACACATTAAGAGTTTATAAAAAACGTTCCTTGTCTATACAAGAAGGACCACAGACAACAAAAACAACCCCATCTCTGACTCCCCACCTCTCTCCTGAATCCGAAGAGGATGTTAAACTCACTCTTATCATTTAGTGTAGCATGCATGTCTAACTAATGCCATGTCTGCACAGCACAATAAACAGCCAATCATCATTCATCAAACACAGGGGCTGCTCACCTTAGGCAAGTTTCTGCGGGAGCTCCTCAGACGTGGCTTGTTAAATGTGGCGAGTTGTGGCGTCTTGCTGGAGGACGGCTGTGCGCTGGAGCTGATGTGAGGATAGTTCAGGCTGTTCAGGAGACTGATGTGTGGAGGCCTGGCTGACTTGTGAGACGCTCCATCGATCCGCCTGGGGACGCAAGCATCGGCGTTGACCCTGCCTCCGCTCCGTGGGTGCGACTCCACAGAGTCCCTCCTTTTGCGTTTTTCCAGAAGCTCGTACGCCGCCGGATTTGGCTGAAGCGGGAAACACAAAGCGGTTTAAAAAGAAGCAGAGATGCACAACAAAGGCATGCTGGGTTGCATAAGCCGCTCTACCTGCTGCGTCTGAGTTTGTCAGAAAGAAAAGAGCTGTTAGTCCCACCTGCTCGTCCTAAACTTCCTATGTAATTGGCAGCTGGAGCTGCTGATCTGAGGAGCGCGGCGGCGTTAAGATGGACTGGTGCAGCACATGTAGGCAGGAGGAGTGACGCTACCCCCCCTCTCTGTTCCCATGAAGAGCTGCTTCACGCCTGGCTGCTCAGATGCCCGAGTGGCGTTGAGAGCGAGGCTGGCTGTTTCATCTGAATAACCTCAGATATAATCCAGTGCACAGATAATGAAAAGCATTCCTTAATTCTCCGGTGGCACATGAAGTTCACTGGAGCAGCAGTGGAGGAAAAGCGCACATGTCAGTCACAGGAGTGCAGCGTTATCACAGTGATACGTATACCGCACCGCCAGCGCTGACAGATAAGGGCTCATTGTTATGAATTTAAACAGAGAAACGATTAGGGACACTGAAAAGATTGATGAGTAATGGCGAAGATTTAACGTCACACTGTAATTTATGAGTGATTTTTACTTATTGTATAATAATTATTTTAATTATTGTATATTCTATATTTCACAAAGGCTTAGAAAGTGCAAAATAGTATTTAAAAAAAAAATTAAATCAAAAGATTACATTTTCCACTAAGAAGCTATTTTTAGGATCATTACATTTTTGCTGTGATATTATATTCATAAGCAAATGATCCTCCATTCGCAGTGGTCTAATACTATTCTCATGCTCTGCAGGGGTCTGCCTATTACTGTTTGATCTGAACTTTTTATTTTCTTTATATAAGAAAATGCGAAATTACGCAGTAAGCAAAAATACAGTATTAACTTAACTTCAGCCAAAGCTCGAGTTGAAAATCAAAAGTTCAGGAGTCCATATGAACATTTGGTCAAAGATTGAGTACTCTTCTGGGATATTTACCCCCGGTTTCACAGACTGGACTTAAGCTAGTCCCAGACTAAAATACATGTTTGAGCTGTTTCAACTAAAATGATCTTGCTCTGACATATCTTAAAATAAGTCTCGAGATGCACACCTGTAGCGTTTTCTTCTAAGACGTTTTTATAAAAGCTGCTTAAATGTCTTAATGTAACTAAAGCCTAGTCCTGGCTTAAGCTAAACTGGCTTAACTTTAAAAAATATATATTCTTAATGGTAGTTTAAAGTTTAAAAGAACATAAAATATAAACAAAATGACAAAAAAAGCTACATTTTAGCAACATGCCTCATTATCCCTCCCACATTAAATATATCTGTAAACTTAAAATGTAATGTACAACTATATACATATCAATAATGATTGTTTTAGAGGTTTTCAATGTAATGTAAGCACCACAACAAAGTATGTAAATTAGGGTTATTATAGTTAACTAAAACCATAAAACCATAATTACTTGAAATAAAATAAATGTTAAATGAAATAAAATATAAAACAACTTAATTTATCTCAGCTAGTTTGCAAGGCAACATTGCTCATATTCATTTAAACTAAAATAAAATTATTAAAAACATTTATAAATGTCAAAAGCTAATACAATAACAAAAATACAACAACATTACTACAAACTTAACTTGAACTAAAATTAGCATGAAAATATTTAAACAAAATGTAGTATTCAGTATTAACTAAATAGTATCTCAGTGATACTATAATAACAAGATGTAAATACAGTAATATTGTATATTTTGTGCAAGTTACTATAAGCCAGGCTTAAAGTGCAATGCTTTACTATCAGATAAATATAACAGAAAAAGATTAACACCCCTGGTTTAATTGTTAAACAGGTTTGAATGTATAATTTAAAGTATGCATTATGGTTGTAAAATGGATGCTCATTTTAAAATAGAAACTGAAAAAAAACCGCTGTCCACTATTTTTGCATTGCACTGAAAATGTAACTATTTATGCAAAATATAATTTCTTGTTTAATTGTTTTATTATTATTATTGTGGGTAAATATGATCTGAACATATATGATGTCTTTGGGGGAATAAAAGCCTGTTGTCTTACCTCTGTGAGCTGCAAAGGAAAAATCCCAACTTTGTCTCCAAGTTTACCTTCAACCCAGTTTTCATCGACTTGTTTGATAAGAGTAATGCTGTCTCCCTGCGGGGGGGAAGAGAGAGAGGCATGTGTTAGGCAGCTGTGGGAGCAGGACGTCCCTGAAGACGTTTACTTGGCTTGAATCACTGGAAGCTGCAGGCCCATTACACCCTTAACTCGGCTCCAGACCCATTTGGACCATCTGCTCTCAGAAAAACAACACTCCAGGAAAATGTCCTTTAATGGATGCTGTGCCCGAGTCAAAACTGTTATATAATTCAAGTCCTGCGGTGTGACTAACAATACTGCTACACTACAGAGCCCAAAGAACAGAGCTTTATTTGCTTCCCAGGTGCCACATTATGAATCACACTAACGAGGCAAGCAATAATAAACATGCTTATGTTCAACACATAGAAGAATAGAAGAATAATACATGTTATAGTGTGTGTGTGTGTGTGTGTGAGTGTGTGTGTGTGTGTGTGTGTGTGTGTGTGAGTGTGTGTGAGTGTGTGTGCGTGTGCATGTGCGTCAGTGTGTGAGTGTGAGTGTGAGTGTGTGTGTGTGTGTGTGTGTGTTTGTTTGTGTGAGTGTGTGTGAGTGTGCGTGTGCATGTGCGTGTGTGTGTGTGTGTGTGTGTGTGTGTGTTTGTTTGTGTGAGTGTGTGTGTGTGTGTGTGTGTGTGTGTGTGTGTGTGTGTGTGTGTGTGTGTGTGTGTGTGTGTGTGTGTGGTGTGTGCGTGTGCGTGTGCGTGTGCGTGTGCGTGTGTGTACATATACATATATGTGTGTATACACATAAAAAAAGATCACAAAATCTTTTTATAAATATATAAAATGAAAGTCCATTTCTGTTTCAGAATTTGAAAAATAATAATAAAAAAGGTCATTTAAATTATGAGAAACAAAGTCAGAAATGTGCTTCCATACTTTCTGGTTGTCAAAGTTGCAAAGGTCATTGCAAAAATTGCTTAAAAGAGCTCAGTCTAATAATTTTAGCAGATGCCACTAGCTTTAATGTTTTAATAATACAATGACATTCACACATTTTGTATGGATTAAGAGTCCAAATAGTTTTTGTGGCCACTGTACCAACCCAACTGAATTGTGGCGGTACACTGATTAAAGAAGAAGAAATCATGAAATGGCTAGGTCTATAAAGTACAGAGATGAACCTTGAAGAAGGTTAAGCATTCCTCGCTGTCCCCTGGATCCAGATTGTTAGCATTGAAGTCATACAGCGCTCGGCAGAGGGCTAGCGGCGGCGGCGGCTCGCTGATGACCTTCACCACATCCACCGGAACCAGACCGCTGCTGTCTCTGCCTTCAGCGTAATACCAGTTATCATCCACTCTCCAGCGCAGGGAGATAATGTCACCTGACTTCATCATGAGCTCGCCAGCTGCGTTACCCTGGACGTCATATAAAGCTTGAGCTTGCACCTGAAACGATACAGATAGCACAGGGAAGACTGTCAAGAACACACCTGGATCAGAACTCCAATACAAACAATGAACAATTACATCCATCTAATTCTACTTGCTGGAACGCACACAAAAGATGACATTTGAATTAATACAAAAATGAAGCTGCTGATGAACTGACTTTAATACATGGTAATGAGTCAAAGACAAAAAAAAGGGTTTTGAAGCATCGAAACAACACAAGTTAAATACAGCTTTAATTGTTCCCTCCAAACATTAGAATCTGTCCTGTTTAATTCGATTTTTTTCTGAGCCAAAAAAACATTTTTAACATGATTTACAGCAGACGACAATATAATAATATATAATGTATTATAAAATAATATATGTATAATATTATAATGTCATTCAGTGTAACGATAGTAAAAAAAAGAGAATGCATATATTATGCATATTTAGAACAAGAATCATTAGATGAGATTAAAAACTCTTTTTAAGATTCAAACAGTTCAGCCCCAAAACGAATTCATTAATTCAACTAATTCGGTAATATTTTATTTTAGGGTCTCTTAACTATAGTTGTTTATTAGCATGCATATTACTAGAACATTAAACATTTATTAGTAGTAATTAAGCACATATTAATGTCTTATTCTACCCAATACCTAAACTTAACAACTACCTTACGAACTATTAATAAGCAGCTAATTAGTATTTTATTGCGGGAAAAGTCGGAGTTAATCGTCAGTAAGTGTTCCTTGTTCTGAAGTGTTACCACTAATCATCTTAAATCTACCAATCCGACTAAATATCCTTCAAACTAGCACGTTTTACTCATTTGTCTGGTTTTAATCATTTAAAATATACTAAAATGTAGTATGATCTTTTATATATTTTAATAAGCACAGGTCAGATTCATTTTTATGTTAATATATATTTTACACTGAATGACAATGGAACATTATTTCACCCATATTTTGACATTTTATTATCACAATGTTATTCGAAACATTAAAGTTAAAATTGAATATGCTTTCTATGTGTATAAAATCACTTTTGTCAATTTTATTTGATGTGGACACCAAAATGTGTCATCTTGTATTTGACCCTTTTATATATATAAATATATTAATACATTTTTTCCTGATATATGACTATAAATAAAAGCAAATTGATTCCTGTACAAAACATAGATTCAAATTAAGTGTAAATTGAAAGATCTGCTTCAGGTTTACCTTTGTAATTGTTTTTAACTGATGCTCTTTTTAATAATTATGAAAAAGCTCGATTTAATAGCTAAATAGATTTAGACAGATTTTCTTTATGCAAAATATTATATTTTAATATTAGTATTTTTTGTATTAAATTTGATCTAGACTTTTTTTTGAGAGAGAGTATCATTCTATAATCATCTTATTTATTTATTGTTTTTTTCTAACATTTTCATTTTATAAAAATAAGTCTAAAACAATATTAGAAAAAGTTCAACATTAATACAAAAATATATGTATTATATATAATATATATTAATAAAAGATAGAATTAAAGGACAATTGACTTCTGCTAATAACACACCATCTAACACGCTCTTTAAGGAATAATATCTTGCGGTATTTAAATGCATGTTTACTAAATGAAAGGCTTGAAATGAGAGATCCAGTCGGAGCTCAAAAGCATCCCAAACAGCATTACTGTGCAAATGCAATGGCTTTTTTCCCCAATGAAACTCAAGTCCACCGACCTACTTAAACCAAAGCAAGGCCCGGTGTGTTTCAGTGGACTCTGTTAAACACACACACACACACACACACACACACACACACATAACAGCGCTCTGAAGCAGATCGGATCGTCAAACTGACCATACAAAACAACAGAAAACCATCCGGATATATTCAGATTTACACATTTCATCATCATTTACACTGCACAGAATTATCACTCTGTTGAAAAACAAACATCATGCTTGGGTTGATGCACCGTGTAATTTGATACATACAAGAGAAAGCTTTGAAAATATTAATATGCTATATCAAAACAACAATAAACCACATCATCATAACCCCGTAAAAGATAAAAGCTTTGAATTAGTGCTGCCAAACGATTAATCACATCTCAAATAAAAGTTTTTGGTTGCATAATATACGAGTGTGTATTGTGTATATTTATTATGTATATAAATACACAAATGCAGCACATATTTTTACAATATTTACATTTACATCATATATAAATATATTTAATATATAAACATAACATCATTTTCTTAAAAATATACATGCATAATATACATAATAAAAATACACACATAAACTATGTAAACAAAATCTTTTATTTTGGATGTGATTAATCGCGATTAATCGTTTGATGACACTATTTTTCATTCAGAAACAAAAGCAAACAAGCCTAATCTTGACAGGCAGGCAAGCCTTAAGTGCATGTCACAAAACACACTAACAGCAGCTAAAGGCTGCTTTTTAAGTCTGAAATCATTACTCACGCTCTAATGCAGCAAAAGCACTTGTTGTATTCTTACCCCCTGTCTGGGAAGATCTTGAAAGTAGCTGCTTAAAAGGTCCTCCTGGACTGTGGAGCTGAT
>CM049831.1:27964529-28002029 GCA_027422435.1 Schizopygopsis pylzovi
TCGGCGGCTGTCGTGTCCGTTAAGAGCGGCCTGTCTTCAGTTCGGCGGCTGCTGTGTCCGTTAAGAGCGGCCTGTCTTCAGTTCGGCGGCTGCGTGTCCGTTAAGAGCGGCCTGTCTTCAGTTCGGCGGCTGCGTGTCCGTTAAGAGCGGCCTGTCTTCAGTTCGGCGGCTGTGTGTCCGTTAAGAGCGGCCTGTCTTCAGTTCGGCGGCTGCGTGTCCGTTAAGAGCGGCCTGTCTTCAGTTCGGCGGCTGTGTGTCCGTTAAGAGCGGCCTGTCTTCAGTTCGGCGGCTGTGTGTCCGTTAAGAGCGGCCTGTCTTCAGTTCGGCGGCTGTGTGTCCGTTAAGAGCGGCCTGTCTTCAGTTCGGCGGCTGTGTGTCCGTTAAGAGCGGCCTGTCTTCAGTTCGGCGGCTGTGTGTCCGTTAAGAGCGGCCTGTCTTCAGTTCGGCGGCTGTGTGTCCGTTAAGAGCGGCCTGTCTTCAGTTCGGCGGCTGTGTGTCCGTTAAGAGCGGCTGTCTTCAGTTCGGCGGCTGTGTGTCCGTTAAGAGCGGCCTGTCTTCAGTTCGGCGGCTGTGTGTCCGTTAAGAGCGGCCTGTCTTCAGTTCGGCGGCTGTGTGTCCGTTAAGAGCGGCCTGTCTTCAGTTCGGCGGCTGTGTGTCCGTTAAGAGCGGCCTGTCTTCAGTTCGGCGGCTGTGTGTCCGTTAAGAGAGGCCTGTCTTCAGTTCGGCGGCTGTGTGTCCGTTAAGAGCGGCCTGTCTTCAGTTCGGCGGCTGTGTGTCCGTTAAGAGCGGCCTGTCTTCAGTTCGGCGGCTGTGTGTCCGTTAAGAGCAGCCTGTCTTCAGTTCGGCGGCTGTGTGTCCGTTAAGAGCGGCCTGTCTTCAGTTCGGCGGCTGTGTGTCCGTTAAGAGCGGCCTGTCATCAGTGTGGCGTCGGTGATGTTGTGTCATTCTGCCTGAGCTCTAGGCGAGCCGTCTAAGGTCCTGTTTGCCTTCTGGACGTGACGAGCCATCATCAGAAATAAACCTCAAGCGCTCCCATTACAGAGGACATTACGCTCATTTGCAGAAAATGATCTGATATGGCAAGAGTCAGATCTAGTTTATTAGTTTAATATATTTAATTTCAGCCCTCACATACCAAAATATATTTCAAAATGTATTTCAGTGCCAAGGTAAGACATTTCCAATCTTACAGTAGCCTACATTACATTATATATAATTTGCAGAACATCGTAAAATATGTTCTTTGCTTAATTTTATTCAAATGTGATAATATTTTCATACATGTTATGGGCCAAAATAACAAAGTTTTTCTTCAAATGTGGCATGTGTGAATGTATTTTCTTTAAATGAAATATATAGTGCAAAATATATTTTTTTATGTTTTCTTTAAATATATTTATACATTTAAAATATACTTTTATAAAAAAAATGACCCAAAAAATATATATTAGTTCAAAATATATTTACGCAAATATATTTTGAATCTTATTTTAGCAAAAATATTTTTTGGCCATTTTTTTAAATTATAAGTATTTAAAAAAATACATTACACACACACACACACACACACACACACACATATATATATATATAATTATTATATATTTTTTTGCTGTAAGGAGTGGATGTGTTTGGTGGCGGTATATATTATTTTATATAAAATATATCATATTTATATTATTATTTATATTATATTTAAATTATTATATATAAATATTTTTGAAGCATATATATATATTGACCATTTTTTGAATATTTTGAAATATATTTGAAATGTACATATATTTTTTGGTGGCAGTGTATATTACTATTTTATAGAAAATATATTAAATATATATTATTATATTTAAATTATTATATTTATATATCAATATTTTTTGAAGCATATTTGACCAAATATATATATATATATATATATATTAGTGGTGGGCCGTTATCGGCGTTAACGTGCTGCGTTAAAGTGAAACTCTTATCGGGCGATAAAAAAAATATCGCCGTTAATCTATTCTCAAAGTTGGGTTGGGAGCTGGGTCTATACTACGCAAGCTATGATGACTTTCACCCTGATATTTTAGCGCGGATGTATACCTAGCCGAATTGCACTGTAGGGGGCGAGAACGAGTCTTCGAACTAGAGGCTCGCAGTCCGTGATGGACAGATTGTTAACGGCTGGTCTGTGTGGTAATACAATCGGGCAGGACATCCAAACGCTCACCTATCATTCATCAACCTCAAATATGGCTTTTCATCTGAAAGATGTATGTAGTAGCAACTTTACATGGCCGCTCAATATGATGTTAACCTAGAGAAATGTGCGCTATTGAAGTGTTTGTGTGGAAGCGCGTTTGCTGCAGGACAGGCTCCGGTGCGTTCACTTGCTCTTAAAATCTCCGTCATTTTTGGTCATACAGATAAAAGTAGCCTAATACATCTTTCGAATCTGTAAAGACTCTACGTTTATTTGTGTGCACTCAGAATAACAACGAAACGTTGCGCTTTTAAGCAAACAGGATGCGCTTTAGGTCTCATGTGAACTTGAGCGAGAAACTTCGAAACTCGAATATATCTAAAAATACAGTACATAGAAAAATATATCTATAGAGAGTGAAATGTCTAAAAAATAAAAATAGAAGACGTGTGTGTTAGGATGGATGATTTACATGAAATTGAATCTGTGCAACACTGTGCATAAGATGGCTTTCAGTTCAATATAATAACAAAAAACGACATTTTGGGTTTTTATTCAACTAATAAAGTGGGCACGCTGTGATCTGTACTATATTTTTATTGTAATTGACAGTTATCGGCAAAAAAACAAAAAAACAACAACAACACGGGAGTGGGAGGGAATGGGAGTCATTCTTCCGGGAGTGGAACGGGATTTTCCTCCAGTTTTTTCGTGGGATTGGGACGGGAAGAGATTAAAGTTTGTGATGCATTTTGGAAACACGAGATGAGCCCCTGGTCTAATGCGCCACCTGGCTTGAGAAACCCGTTCTCAAAGACTTACTTTTAGTCATTATTTGGGTAGCACACATATTCTGAATGCCTTCGGCAGAATTCAAATGAGCCATTTTAATCTAGATTAATCTAGATTAATTCCAAAATTAATCTAGATTAATCTAGATTAAAAAAATTAATCTATGCCCACCTCTAATATATATATATATATATATATATATATATTGACAATTTTTGGGGTATATTTGTAAATATATTTTATTATTTATAATTTTTTTAAATTATATGGAGTGGTTGTGTATGGAGTGTATGGAGTGGTTGTGTTTGTTCTGGCTGTGAATATTAAAAATGGGACATCATTCTACATAAGGCTCAGTCTATATTGAAGCCAGCTTTTAATTGAAGAACACATGAACAGCTGTCAGAACAAGCAAAGGACCTTAATATAGGACGCACACACACAAACATGCATGCAGGCCAGCTGCCTCCCTGTTTGTCCTCACTGAGAACACTTTATTTCCACTGACACTGAAAAAACCAGCAGGAGTGGGGGGGGGAGCCAGACTCTCCTTCTCTGTGCCCCGGGTTAAGGCTGATTAACTAGCAAAATTAGAAAACCAACCACAACGGCCTCACGCCAAACACATTTTTGAAATAATTGATCTCCGCAATTCCCTCATGCTTTATTCCCATTGATTTCCAATGAATGCTATTGGCCCCCAAGGAAAGGTCCATCACTGGTGAATAAGAATGCAGGAAGGGAAATGAGCCCACATTTAACATCAGTGCACACAAAAAAAGGGTCTGTCTGAATGCTTACTGAACTGATAAGACCTTTATTTATTATAGCATGGCTACTCATAAACAAAGAGAGCGAGGCATGGCTCACCAATGAAACATAGGTTCACGGTGATTTCGATTTTCAAAGGGAAAGATAACTTCGCTTTTTGAGTTGTGTTTATGCAGCTCATGAAACAAACAGTCTCCTTTTATTATATCCCCAGATACCGTGCAATGGGCTGTTCGGTTTCAAAGTGAAACTAGTAACATGACTACATAGCTTCCCACGTGTTTGTCTGAAAACATCTGAAATTATACTGGCTGCCGTTCCCACACTTATCTGCTGGGAAACAAACCAGCTCAATAATCATGGCTTTGATGTGTTTGTCTGTATCTAATTCCAATTCCATACAAAGATTTCATTTATGAACTCAGCTGAGGATTCAGACACAGCTCTTTTGCTTGATATTTTATGCCACAAGTCCCCAGAGTTTTTGTCCTTTTATTAAATGCTTGCAAGCAAAACCTTCTTACCGCTGCTGTGATCTGTCGGTGCATGCACAGAAAATATAATATTATAACAAATCTGTTTACTTCATACATGAATATGAACATGCATTACAGATGCAATATATTTTTCTGTTTGGGTATTTAAATTATAAAGCACACACACACACACACGCACACACACACACACACACACACACTGAACAAAATTATAAATGCAACACTTTTGTTTTTGCCCCCATTTTTCATGAGCTGAACTCAAAGATCTAAGACTTTTTCTATGGACACAAAAGGCCTATTTCTCTCAAATATTGTTCACAAATCTTTCTAAATCTGTGTTAGTGAACGAGATAATCATCCACCTCACAGGTGTGGCATATCAAGATGATTATTGCACAGGTTACACTTAGGCTGGCCAAAATAAAAGGCCATTTAAAAAAAAAGTATATGGGTTTAGAAACTTCTTCCCATTAGTGGGCTACTAAGAAATGGATGAAGAATAGATGAGTACATATTTGTCATGAAAATGTAAAAATGCAAAAATTTCCCAGTGTGAAAATGGTTAGTATATGACCCAGACATAGCTGAAAATCCCCATGCATTTTATGCATTATATTGTACAGGCATAACACAGAGGCTTGACTTTTTGAACTCATTCTTACAAATTAGCACCCTGACTCTCACATGATTGTGATGCTACCTAATGCTGACAGAGTGATGAGAGCTCTTCATTGAGAGCGGCTGAAGAAGCCAGGCCTGATATGCTCAGCACATGAGGTGAAGTGACAGAGAAATACAACCAAGCCCATGCAGGCCATGGCTGCAAATAAACCACGTATTCACAATGTGGCGAAATAGCATGAATAAAATGTCACCGGCACCCCGAGGCATTCCCGAGTATCTCTCATGGGTCACAAACGAACCACCCCATCATCAAGGCAAACACACGGAGCCATGCAGGCTGTGTTCATTTTTCAATAGTGACAGCTTGCCCTCTCTGGAACATGTTAGACAAATACTCCAGTCTGGTGCTATTTAGAACCTGATTTTGTTTTGAGGTCACGTATATTTCTTTCCTCTTAAATGGTAATCAGTTTTCTTCTTGTTTACCCTCGGCGCCCTGTGGCTCACGTCTCTGTTCATCTGTACAGCATGCAGGAGTTATTGAGAAATATCTGCATCTGTGAAACAGCCTGACTCAAAACAAGTCAGCCAGGCCGCGGTCGGACTATAGATTTAACTCGAGTTCATTACGAATCTCTCGAGGCTCACCTTGCAACATAATGACTGTGGTGCCTTAATTTGATGAGTCAGTGATTCTTTGTACAGATGGAGCAGTATTAATGTTATCCAGAGCAATAAATTAAAAGAGTATGCAATAAACGAAGCAAACTGTTTCTAATGTACCGACATGACAAAAAAACTTAATTTAGAACTAGATTTATATATTTTCTTAAGAAAAGTGAGTGAAAACTCATTGCAGTGATGCTAGAAAAAAGTAGGCCAAAAGAGTAGAATGTATGAATTCACAGTATGCAAAAAAGAAGAAAAAAATGCATGCAAATGCAAAAAAGATGAAAAAAATGCATGCAAATGCAAAAAAAAGAAGAAAAAATGCATGCAAATGCAAAAAGAAGAAAAAAATGCATGCAAATGCAAAAAGAAGAAAAAAATGCACGCAAATGCAAAAAGAAAAAAATGCATGCAAATGCAAAAAAGAAGAAAAAAATGCATGCAAATGCAAAAAAAGAAGAAAAAATGCATGCAAATGCAAAAAGAGGAGTATGTTAAAATACATATGATGTGAAAAAAAGTATGCCAGAAGAATAGTATGTCCGAATTCTTATGCATAAACAATATGCCAGAAGAATTGTTGCGAATTTGTATGAATTAATAATGATCAATAAAACAAAATTGTATCTGGTAACCAGTGATCGACTGATTGATAATTTTTGTTCTTTTCACAAGACTGTGATACTGCGTTTCAATGCTCGTCAGCATCTGAAATCCTCTACGTTTTTTATATTTAGATTTTTTTAAATGTATGTAGCCTACATTTATAACACTATACTTTGTAATATATCACCTTTGCATCAAATGACTCTTCTGACTGCCGTTATTAGTCTCTCTCAATGTTTTTCTTTTGTTGAAAGTCTTGAAAACACTATAGTGTAGTTTTTATTCTGCTATTTGAGCAAATGGGAATGCAAAACATATATTTGTGGTACTCTCCCATTCACTGCCCTCGAAGTTTATCCAACTATGATGACTTCTGCTGCTGAGAAACCCAGAAATATGAAAAAGGTTCAACAAAATATCAACAAAAACCCAAGCCGATAGAAGGTCTAATGTCATTGCAGCACAAGAGCGACTTGTAATTATATATTTGCATTAGTTTATGTTAGTGGTGGGCCGTTATCGGCGTTAACGTGCTGCGTTAACGTGAGACTCTTATCGGCGATAAAAAAAATATCGCCGTTAATCTATTCTCAAAGTTGGGTTGGGAGCTGGGTCTATACTACGCAAGCTATGATGACTTTCACCCTGATGTTTTAGCGCGGATGTATACCTAGCCGAATTGCACTGTAGGGGGCGAGAACGAGTCTTCGAACTAGAGGCTCGCAGTCCGTGATGGACAGATTGTTAACGGCTGGTCTATGTGGTAATACAATCGGGCAGGACATCCAAACGCTCACCTATCATTCATCAACCTCAAATATGGCTTTTCATCTGAAAGATGTATGTAGTAGCAACTTTACATGGCCGCTCAATATGATGTTAACCTAGAGAAATGTGCGCTATTGAAGTGTTTGTGTGGAAGCGCGTTTGCTGCAAGACAGGCTCCGGTGCGCTCACTTGCTCTTAAAATCTCCGTCATTTTTGGTCATACAGATAAAAGTAGCCTAATACATCTTTCGAATCTGTAAAGACTCTACGTTTATTTGTGTGCACTCAGAATAACAACGAAACGTTGCGCTTTTAAGCAAACAGGATGCACTTTAGGTCTCATGTGAACTTGAGCGAGAAACTTCGAAACTCCGTCTTTGAAAAATATATCTATAGAGAGTGAAATGTCTAAAAAATAAAAATAGAAGACGTGTGTGTTAAGCATGGATGATTGACATGAAATTGAATATGTGCAACACTGTGCATAAGATGGCTTTCAGTTCAATATAATAACAAAAAACGACATTTTGGGTTTTTATTCAACTAATAAGGTGGGCACGCTGTGATCTGTACTATATTTTTACTGTAATTGACAGTTATCGGCAAAAAAAAAAAAAAAAACAACAACACGGGAGTGGAGTCATTCTTCGGGAGTGGAACGGGATTTTCCTCCAGTTTTTTTCGTGGGATTGGGACGGGAAGAGATTAAAGTTTGTGATGCATTTTGGAAACAGGAGATGAGCCCCTGGTCTAATGCGCCACCTGGCTTGAGAAACCCGTTCTCAAAGACTTACTTTTAGTCATTATTTGGGTAGCACACATATTCTGAATGCCTTCGGCAGAATTCAAATGAGACATTTTAATCTAGATTAATTCCAAAATTAATCTAGATTAAAAAAAAATAATCTATGCCCACCTCTAGTTTATGTCCAGTTGGTCACTTTTATGCATTCTTTAACCAGCAAAGTTACAAAAAATTAAAGCATGAAGAATTCAACTGATATGTTCATGCAGCGACAGAAACGTGTAAACATATCAGAAACACTGAACTTCAAACTCATCTGCAGCACTTTGTTCATTCCTGAAGTGAACTTTTGTCTTTTTGTTGATTAAAAACCCACCGCTTGAATTGAATGCAACCGTCGTAATTTGGTTATTTTGATTAAATTATCATTGAGTGTTGGGAAATAGATGCAAATGAAGTGTGAGTGTATACATATATGTGCCATTTCAATGCTATATATGGCCTTTGTGTAGATATTTAAAGATGGCCATCTGTAGGCATGCCTGTTGAAATGAAATGATAACACTTCACAATAAAAGTCCATTTGTTACATTTACTAAGGTTAACATATGTGACCCTGGCAGTGAAAGCCTAGCTTGTGTGTGTGTGTGTGTGTGTGTGTGTGTGTGTGTGTGTGTGTGTGTGTGTGTGTGTGTGTGTGTGTGCGTGCATGCGTGTGTGTATGTGTATGTGTGTGTGTGTGTGTGCTTGCGTGTTTGTGTGTGTGTGATTTACTGTTTCCTACAAATAAATAAATAAATATCATCTTTCATAAAGGTAAGAACATTCTGTGAAGATGTAACCTTGATATCATTGATTATTCAAATCATAAATGAATGATTGAAAGCAAACTTTGATGCTTGTTATCTCATAATTAGATTTTGAGGCTTTAGCCTGGATTTCACAGAGAGGGTCACATATCCCGTAGAAGTGCTGTTCATTGTTGTTCATTTCAACATTTTAACATTTTAAAGTTGCATCTGTTAACATTAGTTAATGCACTATGAACTTAAATGAATGATCAATGTATAATAAATAATATTTAAATGTGTATTCAATTCTTTTTAATGTATGGTACATTTTCATGGTCCAGTACTGTTTTTTTCATCACTATTTTAGTTTTCATTCAGTATCTATTTTAAAAGCATCACTTGACTGATTGTTATCGGCCGGTACTAGTGAAATCCAATATGTTGACCTCTACGAGTCACTGGTTTGGGGATTCCTGTCAGAATCAGTCTTAGACGTCCTGCGAATGTTTAGTGAGAACATGTGTAGACTATAGTGGAATATTACTCTCCTGGCCATATAAAAAAATACTGGGTTATATACCACCCAGTGCTGGGTAAATATTGGACAGAACACATGCTGGGTTAAATATCACCCAGTGCTGGGTAAATATTGGACAGAACACATGCTGGGTTGTTTTCAACCAACAGTTGGGTTAAATGTTTAACCCAACCTTCTGGTCAGTAACCCAGCGTGTTTTAGAGCGTTTAATAATATCCTAATACTCATCCAACACACTTTTAACAGCATGTAGCTGTGATCAGTACGATTAGGGACTTTAGTTATGGCAGTATTTGATATTCAGCAGATTTAAAGCTTGAAGGAAACATCACTTTCTCAGTTCTGACACACCTTTGTGAAATATAGGTCATACTTATATGTATCAGGTGAGAAGACCAAGTTTAATACCTGCTCGTCTTGCCCGTTTGAAAGAGAGTCAGGTGCAATTCACTGAGGCTCGGGTTGATCTCTGCTGAGGTTTTGTAGACGAGAGAGACCCGGGTTTGATGCAGAAGGTCTTTGTTTAATGGAAAGGCAAGGCCACAGCCTATAGTGCAAACTCAAGGGACCTTCGAAGACCTCTAGCAAAGCATCATCTTCATCTAAGAATATTTCTCTGAAAGAGTATCTCTCTTGTGTTCTTAGACGGTGATCTTTCAAAGCATGAAGATATCACACCATCAGGAGATCGATGAGGAATTGTACTTCCGGAGGGAAGGTTTACGATCCTTTGTCATCCAGCAAGGTGATTTTTCATATTTGCATATAAGATTTGATACAGGAATAACCTTAAAGATTCTTATAACACCAAAATGTAACATTTAGATAAATATAGTGCACATAATTATTAACTTACAAGAGTAAGAAATTGAAAATGGTATGTGAAAGAGTTTGTAGCTTGTGCAAAAAAACAGTATGCCAGAAGAATAGTATAGTATGTACACTCTTAAAAATAAAGGTGCTTCAAGCGATGCTAAAGAACCATTTTTGGTTCCACAAAGAAGCATTCAGTCAAAGGCTCTTTAAAGAATCACCTTTTTACAATCTGAAGAACCTTCTTTCACCACAAATATCCTTTTGTGAAACAGAAAGTGTCTTCAGATGTTCTTTATGGAACCATTTAGTCAAAAAGCTTCTTCTATGGCATCGTGAAGCACCTTTATTTTTAAGAGTGTATAAAATAATGATCTTGAAATAGCATAATATGACCCCTTTTATGATCGTGAAGCAAGTTTCAAACCACATGTAGTAGGCTACCGACCAGGCAGTATGTGATTTCGGTGTTGCACCGGTTTTGTGATCCGCTGGGCTTCAAATATTAGACCAGACCTCTAAGAACCAACCGTTAACCCTAAGTATGAGCGATAATAAATGTGCTGCTTAGCAGAGCGAACACAGCTAATAAATAGAAGTGCTCTGAGTGAGACTGTGAGCTGCTGTGTGTGGCTCCTCTTTTAAAGAGTGGACCGAACAGATCACTTAAAGGAGGAAGAGTGCAAGCTTTGAGGACAAATGATCTCTCCACCACACCATCAAGGAGGTAAACATCATCTGTTTTCTGATGATAACTCATATCAGGAGGCTAAATGAAACTCTGCCTTTCTAGCCCTTGACACTCATCGCAATAGAGATAAATGTGAGGGTGCTTGTGAAGCAACACGATCAGGTGCCACAGCGTATTCCTCTTGAAAACATATCAAGTTAGCATCTTTAAATATTTTAAATGCCATTCTCGTACGGTTTCTGTGTTATCAAATGAATTTGACATAAATTACTGTAAAACATAATATTGTACATTTTGAGTGAATATGCTCAGATTTAAATAAATAATAATGCTGTCAAATACCTGTCTCTTTATATAAGAGCTACAATTGTGAAACAAAAGTTTCACAAATTTTTTGATTTCATGAGGACTTTCATGTGACAACTGTACTGTATGTAAGATTTTGAAAAAGAAATTAAAATTTTAAATTCTGACTTTCTCACAATTCAGAGTTTTTTCTCAGAATGTTGATTTTACATCTTGCAGTTGTTTTTTTGTTCCCACCATGAAATAAAACATTTAAAAAGGTAATTGTGACTTTTTATTCCACAATTATAATTTTTTTAGACTTTGTCTCGGAATTTATAACTCGCATTTGCAAAAAAAAGTCACAATTATTATTTCTTTATTTTTTTGGCAGAATTCTGACTTTTTTCTTGCAATTTACATTTACATTTACATTTAGTCATTTAGCAGACGCTTTTATCCAAAGCGACTTACAATTGGGAGTACATAAAGTGATTAATCTTGAAGAGGCAAACAGACAGAGGAAGTGCCAATAACACTAAGTCTCAGGCATTGTTCAAATAAATACAAACTAGCAAGGGAAGGAGAGAAAGATAAAGAGAAAGATGAAGATTTTGAAAAAGTGAAAGAATTTTTTTTTTTTTTTTTTTTATGTATTCAAGTAGAGTTGAAAGAGATGAGTTTTCAGTTGTTGCTTGAAGATTGACAGGGATCCAGCGTTCAGGATGGGGGGGGTGGGGAGATCATTCCACCGGCCAGGAACGGTGAAAGAGAATGTTCTGGAGAGTGATTTTGAGCCTCTCTGTGATGGTACCACGAGGCGTCGCTCACTAGCAGATCTCAGACTTCTGGAGGGGATGTAAATTCGTAATAGTGAGTGGAAGTAGGTGGGTGCTGAGCCTGTGGTTGTTCTATATGCAAGCATCAGTGTCTTGAACTGGATGCGAGCTGCAACTGGTAGCCAGTGCAAGAAGACAAAGAGAGGAGTAACATGGGCTCTTTTGGGCTCGTTGAAGACCAGTCGTGCCGCTGCATTCTGAATCATTTGTAGAGGTTTGATTGTGTTTGATGGAAGTCCAGCTAGAAGAGCATTGCAGTAGTCCAGTCTAGAAATGACAAGGGCCTGGACAAGAAGTTGTGCAGCATGCTCTGTCAGAAAGGGCCTGATCTTTCTGATGTTGTGTAGTGCAAACCTGCAAGATCGAGCAGTCTTTGCAATGTGCTCTTTGAAGGTCAGCTGGTCATCGAAGATTACACCAAGATTTCTGACCGAAGCTGATAGGGTAATTGTTGATGAACCTAACTGAATCGTGAAATCATGCTGTAGAGTTGGAGTTGCAGGGAAGACAAGAAGCTCAGTCTTTGCCAGGTTGAGCTGTAGATGGTGTTCTTTCATCCATGCCGAGATGTCCGCCAGGCAGCCTGAGATCCGTGCAGCTACCGTTGGATCATCTGGTCGAAATGAGAGATAGAGCTGTGTGTCATCAGCATAGAAATGGTAGGAGAAGCCATGTGCCTGTATGATGGGAGCCAGTGATGTAGTGTATGTGGAGAAGAGGAGGGGTCCAAGAACCGATCCCTGGGGAACCCCAGTGACCAATTTATGTGCTTTGGATACCTCCCCTCCCCAGGCCACCCTGAAAGACCGACCAGTGAGATAGGATTCAAACCAGCGAAGTGGAATCCCAGTGATATCCAGTGATGAGAGGGTGGACAGGAGGATCTGATGATTGACAGTGTCAAAAGCGGCAGAGAGATCCAGCAGAATGAGGACTGATGATTTGGAATCGGCTTTTGCAATTCGCAGGGCTTCAGTGACTGAGAGTAGCGCAGTCTCAGTTGAATGGCCACTCCTGAAACCTGACTGTTTAGCTTCCAGTTTGTTGTTCTGTGAAAGAAACAATGAGACCTGGTTAAAGACAACTCGTTCGAGTGTTTTGGCAATGAATGGAAGGAGAGAGACAGGTCTGTAGTTTTCTAAAAGAGAAGTGTTTAATGTAGGTTTTTTGAGCAGTGGGGTTACCCGAGCCTGCTTGAATGCAGTGGGGAAGATGCCTGTGAGGAGAGATGTGTTGATAATGTGTGTGAGTGCTGGTAAGAGTGTGGAAGAGATTGCTTGGAGAAGGTGTGAGGGGATAGGGTCTAGAGGACATGTTGTAGGATGGCTGGAGAGGAGAAGTTTGGATACTTCCGCCTCAGTGAGGGGACAGAAGGAGAAGATGGGAGTTTGAGCAGTGGATCTAGTTGGTTTGGGGTCCTTTGTGAGTGGAGGTGAAAACTGACTGCTGATTGTTTTAGTTTTGTTTGTAAAAAAAGTTGCAAAGTTATCAGCTGTTATAGACGTGGTGGGAGGTGGTGGAGGGGGACAGAGGAGAGAATTAAATGTTCTGAAGAGATCACGCATATCTGGAGCATTGTTGATCTTGTTATGGAAATGTGACGATTTGGCAGTGTGGACTTCAGCGGAGAAAGATGAAAGAAACGATTGATACATACTCAGGTCCGACGGTTCGTTTGATTTTCGCCATTTTCTCTCTGCCGCTCGGAGTCTGGTCCGATGTTCACGAAGAACATCAGATAACCAGGGGTTAGAAGGGGCAGTTCGTGCTGGCCTGGAGGAGAGAGGACAAATGTCATCTAGACAAGTGGTTAAAGTAGAGCATAAAGTATCAGTAGCAGTATTCACATCCAGAGATGAGAAATGGGTAGGTGAGGGAAGAGAGGAGGATACTACAGAGGAAAGATGTGAGGGAGAAAGGGAGCGTAGGTTTCGTCTAAAAGTAACCGGTAAGGGGGTTGGTGGCACCCTGGTAGCAAAGTGTAATGTGAATTTAATGAAGAAATGGTCAGAGATATGTAGTGGTTGTACCAGAATGTTATCTGCAGTACAATCGCGTGTGTAAATTAAATCAAGTTGGTTGCCTGATTTGTGAGTGCTAGTAGTGGTAAGGCGTTTGAGATCAAATGAAGCTAGGAGCGAATGAAAGTCTGTAGCATAAGGCTTTTCTAGATGAATGTTGAAATCGCCAAAAACTAAGAGTGGGGTTCCATCCTCCATGAAAGAGGACAGCAACCCATCCAGCTCCTCTAGGAAGTGGGCTAGAATTTGGCCAGGGGGACGGTAGATTACCACAATCTGGAGTTTTATAGGAGCCATTACAGTAATCGCATGAGATTCAAATGAGTTGTAATTGCATAGGGGCGAGTGGGTTGAGTATTTCCAATTATTTGAAATGAGCAGACCAGTGCCCCCACCCCGGCCAACCTGACGTGGGGTGTGAGAGAAAGAGAAATTGTTAGAGAGGGCAGCTGGAGTTGCTGAATCTTCTGGACGAATCCAGGTCTCAGTCAAGCCTAAGATGCTGAGAGTGGATTGTAAAGAAAAAGCGGAAATGAAGTCTGCTTTGTTGACAGCTGACTGACAATTCCAGAGAGCCATAGAGAAAGAAAGAGGTGTAGTAGAAGATGTAGAGATGGGGTGCAGGTTAGCAAGATTACGTTGCCATCTGCGTTTGATGTTAGAGCGTGGTCGAGAGACAACCGGAATGGTTTTGAAACACATGATAGAAGATAGCAAAGGAGAGTGTGTGAGGGAAGGGGGAAAATTTATACCTAAATGCGTTGCCGGTGTCGTTGCTCGGGTAAAGTCGCGCAGGAAAAAGTCGCTTGTCTTTACACTCGTCTGTCTTCTAAAAGTCGCGCAGGAAAAAGTCGCTTGTCTTTACACTCGTCTGTCTTCTAAAAGTCGCGCAGGAAAAAGTCGCTTGTCTTTACACTCGTCTGTCTTCTAAAAGTCGCGCAGGAAAAAGTCGCTTGTCTTTACACTCGTCTGTCTTCTAAAAGTCGCGCAGGAAAAAGTCGCTTGTCTTTACACTCGTCTGTCTTCTAAAAGTCGCGCAGGAAAAAGTCGCTTGTCTTTACACTCGTCTGTCTTCTAAAAGTCGCGCAGGAAAAAGTCGCTTGTCTTTACACTCGTCTGTCTTCTAAAAGTCGCGCAGGAAAAAGTCGCTTGTCTTTACACTCGTCTGTCTTCACACGAGCAGGCTGAACGCTTCCGCAGACGCTTCCGCGTCAGCCTTGGACATCAAATAAATACACAGTATAATTAAGAGAATAGAGTGAAAACAGCTGTGAACGGCTTCTGATTAGCCCAGCCAATAAGCCTAACAGAGTGCTAATGGCTCGAGACGAAACTAACACCTTGCCCAAGGAGCAATGGAGGCGCAAATGATTATAATTACCAGTAAGTGCAATCAGAACTATCAACCAACGAAAATGCAGACTACAAATAGGTAGGAAACGAAATATTCCTTCCTAGTAGCAAGTAAATTATTTAAACAACAGATCTATGAACAAGTATAAAAGGGACTCACAATCTGACGTCCGTTTCTTCTGTTGACTAATCGGCAATTCTGAGTTTATATCTCACATTTATTTATTTTTTTGTTCCTGCCACAAAATAAAAAAGGTAATTGTGACTCTTTTGTCTCACAATTCTGACTTTTTCAGAATTTCTAACTAGCAGTTGTGAGGAAAAAGTGAGATAAAAATGATTTCAGGAAATCTCATACAGTAAAATCTGTTTTTTGTTTCTACCTCAAAGTAGAATTGTGAGATATAAACTCTGAACTGCATGAACAAATTCAGAATCGTGAGATAAGTTGCAATTACATATTTATTTTGTGGAATATATATATATTTTTTTCAATTCTGTTTGCATCTCACAAATTTTAGTTTTCACTACAATAAGTCAGAATTGTTTGACTTAAATTCATAACTGCATGAAAAAAGTCTGAATTGTGAAATAACAAGTTTTCATCCTGTGGTGGAAACAAGCTTCCATACAAATTACACCAAGCTACATACAGTTGTTTTAACATGAATCCAATTTCTTTCCCAGCCTCACATACTGTACCAGCTGTCTCGTTCTGAAAAAGCCAGCAGCTATAATGCACTAATTGTTGGGGGGGGGGGGGGGCTGTCATGATTACTTTGTCATGTTGGTTTTGTCTATTTTGAAGCTGTTTGAGCATCACAGCCAAACTAATGTCCCTTTTATAAAGACAAAGCCTTTTAAGGTAGCAAAATATAAAAAAGGACGGGATGGCAGATCATTTAGGCCAAAGTGGGACGAAGATAAAAATCGTTGATCATTATTTTATATTTGTTACTTAGAAAAATTGAGAACAAAGTACGGACACATTACAAATACGCATAATATACAAATAAAATAAACTGTGTTTTAGTTTCAGGTACCGGAGCGTGAATCATTAGCAGAGTCAGTTCAAGAAACTGCGGATCGGGAATTCAATCAAAATTCAAGATCGGGACCGCGGAGCGCGAATCGCGAATCATTTGAGTCAGATCGAGACCGCGGAGCGCGAATCTGCGTGGACGAATCATTTGAGTCAGTTCGAGACCGCGGAGCGCGAATCGCGAATCATTTGAGTCAGTTCGGACCGCGGAGCGCGAATCATTTGAGTCAGTCGGGACCGCGGATCGCGAATCGCGAATCTTTTGAGTCAGTTCGGGACCGCGGATCGCGAATCATTTGAGTCAGTCGGACCGCGGAGCGCGAATCATTGAGTCAGTTCGGCACCGCGGAGCGCGAATCGCGTCATTTGAGTCAGTTCGGACCGCGGAGCGCGAATCATTCGAGTCAGTTCGGGAGCGCGACATCGCGAATCATGAGTCAGTTCGGGACGCGACGCGAATCATTTGAGTCAGATCGGGACCGCGGACGGCGATTCGCGAATCATTTGAGTCAGTTCGGGACCGCGGAGCGCAAATCATTTGAGTCAGTTCAGGAGCGAATCGGAGGCGCAAATCATTTGAGTCAGATCGAGACCACGGAGCGCGAAATGCGGAATCATTTGAGTCAGTTCAGGACCGATCGCGAAAGCGCGAATCATTTGAGTCAGATCTGTGACCAACGGAGCGCGAATCGCGAATCATTTGAGTCAGTTCGGACCGCGGAGCGCGAATCATTTGAGTCAGTTCGGACCGCGGAGGCGAATCATTTGACTCAGTTCGAGGACCGCGGAGTACGAATCGCGAATCATTTGAGTCAGTAATCGTGACCGCGGAGCGCGAATCATTTGAGTCAGTTCGGGACCGGAGCGCGAATCATTTGAGTCAGTTCGGGACCGTTTTGTTTTGTTTTTTTTAGCAACTGGGATGGTGCCCTACGCAAACAGCATACACTGCATATAGTACCGTTCATATCGCACAGACCGGGCTGCAAGGGCACTTTAGTGTCGGACCTCAAAGGGGCTCGAGCCCCCCCACCCCTTGTGCACGCCACTGATCCCAATGTACATGTTGGTACACGGAGTTAGTGTAAATAGCCTCTATTTGCCGACATCAGCTGTCCCGACATCCTGCACTGACATATTAATAATCCAAAATACAAATACAGTGCAACATGAATGCCACACTGGAACACAAATAAATGAATAACCAAATGATCTTGTTTTTCTAAATTACTAAAGTGCTTGTAACAAATGATGAGCTTTTCCACGGTAAACAACTAACTGCAAACACAACAAAAGAGGGATTTATTTAATTAAAACAGAGTCCCTCAATGTTTCCAAATGAAGTGGTCAATACACCGTATAGACACAGAGTTTTTCCATGTCCTTTCTGATTTAGGAGTGCTTCAGCAGCCGACAGGCAATGTTTATTAAGTGTTGAATTTACCTCCAAACCCAACGTTTATCTACACACATATTGAAATACTCCGAACTAATTAGTGGTGCTTAAAAATACATTTTCACCTTTAGCAATAATGTGCATCTTTAATTACAGCATGGGAATAGCTTGCATGGTAAAAGATCTGCTCTCCTCATCTGAAGAAGTGTTAGCCAAATATAAACCTCATGGGCCCATTTGAACATGTTTTAGCAGACACATAGAATATTGTGATAAATGAGTTCATTTACTAGCGCCCTGCATGAAGAAATGTTTTCAAGTAGTAATTATGAACACAGTTTTGGAGAGTGAAACTCATAACAGAGTGATGGAAGACTGAACTGATAAGCCTGAGGTGAAAATATGTGTAATTATTAGATGTTAAACTCTGCGACATGCTGTCAATTACCCGGATAATCATTTAGTAAAAAACAAGTGTTTGCAGTACAATGGGGAAAGACATTGCACTGAAATAAATGATTCAAACTTTTGAATGCAAAACATTTCTTTAAACCCGAGAAGAATGTAGAGTGACTGATATAATTGACTCATAAAATATTAAGACTGTGACACGTAATTTTCAATGTTCAACGGTGGGCCTTGTTGTGATGCAGCCAACACAGATTATGAGTCACTGTGGCTGTTTCATCATATGATGCACGTTCATGGTGCAAAATGACAAGGTGATGACACTATGTCTATTTAAGCAAATGACAAGCAATGATGCATGAATAGATTTAGTTAATTGTGAATGAAAACCATATGCTACACATGTCCGTGTCTTCACCATCATCAACCAATGGATTAAAGAGATCAAAAATGATATATGATTTCTAGAATTCAATTCTCAGGCACTGAGATGACTGTGCTGATAACCCACACCTCTGTCCATGAAATCATTTCAGCTGCAGACTGATGAATGTGTCACACATGGGCTGGTCCTGATGAGAACTTCTCTGCACCTGCACCGCTTCAAGAATACATATTAACCCTCAGTCAGGCTTAAATGAAAAAATATTGGGAGATACAACTATAAAACTATATAACATAGTTTTAGTTATCAGAGCTCCGTGACTCCAAGATATATGTAGCTTTAGTCTAAATTGGTGAAGTTTGCGATAGGGTTTGAACCAAGTATTAAAGCAATGGTTCATTCAAAAATTACAATTCAGAACATATTTAGATTTAAAACATGTTTTTATCAGCTGTTTGGACTCTCATTCTGACGGCACCCATTCACTGCAGAGCATCCATTGATGAGCAAGTGATGTGATGCTACATTTCTCCAAATCTGATGATGAAACAAATTCATCTACATCTTGTATGCACTAAGGGTGGGAACATTTTCAGCAAATTTGTATTTTTAGGTGAACTATTCCTTTAAGAAGTTTGCACTAAAGGCATGAAAGATACTTTAAATCATGTGGCTTGTTAAGGAGAGGTTTGATATTACTTTTCAAGGTGACCAAACTTGTGCCTTTATGCCTGGCGGATCATAAAACAAACAAACAAGTCATGTATTGAAAGTGAACTGAGTCATATCTAGAGATGAAAAGAGCTTGAGATTAACTTAAATTGCAATGTAGAGAAATTAACCCAGTGAACTTAAGTGTTCATCCCCCATAATATACTAAATTTAATAATCAAATATAACGAAAATAGGTGGCTTTTTACGTTTTTTATTTCAAGACTTTTAAACAAGGTTTTGTGAAGCCATACTCTCAGAATAAAAGGTACAAAAGCTGTTATTGGGGCACAATATACATCTTCGTAACATATTTACCCCTAAAGGCTGAATTTTGGTCTCTAAAATGTACATATTGGTACCTTTTAAAAGGGAAGCGCCCCAGTGACAGCTTTTGTACCTTTTTTTCTGAGAGTGCAAGACTGAATGTTTGATTTTCATTACAAGCTAAAACGCAGTCAAATAATTACTCAAAATTTTACTTAATTTTATTATTTTGTAGAACCATTGCCACCAATGATCTCTAAGATCAACTTGACTCACAATGATTAGGTTCTCTCAAAGTTATTAACAAAAGACCTTAGTCAGGTTAGATGCCATATTGAATTGAGCACAGATAAAAACAAGGCTTTGAGGGGATAGACTTACTATCTTTACAATGGCATGCACTTTATAATGGTCCTAGATCACATACACACATTTGTTATAACCTAGAACTTCATGTCCATTTCATTTTTTTCCCAGAAAGACATTTCTTCAGATAGCAATCCATTGAATGCACTGTACTTCAATCCCTCACCGCCTCATTTTCATTCCTTTCAAAAGTTAAATATGGTGCTACCCTGATTATAACATTTTATTTAAATGTTACTTGTTTCAGAATGATCAGAGAACGTTTGAAATGAACATTCCATTAATGTTTGCAAAATTATAAAATGGAATGATATGTTAATGTTTACATAACCAAGAATATTTTTTTTAAACATTACAAAAACGCATTTTCTAAATGTTGAAAGAACATTCAGGCAACATTAGCAAACTGTTCTTAGAATATATTTGTTGTTAACTGGGTTATATTCCAACATGTAATAACTTGGTATTTTGGTAATGAAGCACTCCTTGAATGTGCTAATGTGTTCGTTTGTAAATTTAGGCATGAGTGTTTGTATTACAAGGCCAGAGGGAGTCCAGGTTATATCCCAACATACGGTGTCTTGTTTCAGCACATCAACATGTTTCATTTGTCTTTGCAATCCTCTTTACGGTGAGCGCCGTAGCTTGTACCTCGGAGTTGAAAGCAGGCCCTGTTGTTCTGCCCTGTGACAGGCCTGATTAGTAATCCTGGGAAATGATTGATAACTTCTGGTCAGAATGGCTTAATTGACTTTCTGTAAATTCAGAGGCAGTCCTTGAGAGAAGATTAGGTAATGAGAGGGAAAATGACAAGCCGGTGCAGTAAATCTCTACGAATGAGAACAGGTTCATGAGCAGTCACCAGCCAACTGTGATGCTGTCGAAGTAGACACAGCTCGCTGGCTCCAGGGTAGGCTCTTTATAGGTCTGTCTCTCTCAGCATTAATCTATAGTTAGAGTCAAGAGGAGGGAAACACAGATGAGCATCGGCCTGCATCCCTTCCCCCTGACGCTTGTACACCTCTCTCATTAAGGGCCGCTCACCTGCAGCGCTGGCGCCCGGCTCTGCTGAGGACGGCTCTCTGGGGAGGACGGTCACGGATAAGAGTCAGGGGCTGCGCTGCTGAGCTCAGAGAAAATAGAAACCACACAGAGAAGAGTGGAAGCTCGCTCAGGATTGAATAATGGGCCACGCTGTGTAGCTGATAGAAGGATGTTTTGTTTGTGTCTGAAATCAAAAGCAGCAGCCTTGCTGCCTCGCTGACCGGTCTTGTTTAGAGCCTTTCACAGTACAGTCTGGCAGTGCTGTGAAAGATAACTGTGGCGAGGAAGATTCACTAAGACGATATAGATAAGGAAGAAACCTTGGGAGGAACCAGGACTTTAAGGCAAGACTCTACCGGCCAAATTTTGTGTTCCAACACAGTGGCGGCTGGTGCTAAAAATTTGGGGGGGCGCAAACAAACTGAAAGTACAGGCGATCTGGCCCAAGCTCCTTGATCCTTTTTTTTTCTTCATCCGAACGCCTCGTGAACGGGTATTTTTGTAAATATAAAAACTAATTTTCTTTCATCTGGAGATATTGCGCTTGCTTCCACATTAATTAGTACCTGTCTGTCAACTGACGAGCTGCTGCTGAGTGGAACGAGAGTCGTTGAGAACGGTCCAATCACATGAGGCCAAACATATAAAAACAATATTGATTCGCTCTAACAACAAAAGTGGGAGGGGCCTGCGCCCCAAGGACAATTTGAAACAAGCCAATTAGAGCTTAGCCTCAAATCACATGCTGATGAAAAGTTTGTGTACCTACATAAACACTCATTAGTCCGGCGCCCCGCACACAAATATGAAAGAAATATAGTTTAGATTTTTGGATTTTCAATAAATTATAATATAACTAACAGTAGAATACTATGACTAAATGATTTTATTTAGTTAATATTTGCGATATATTTTTAACTTATTGTTAACATGTTAAAGGGAGCTAACTTGAAGGGGGGGGGGGTGCCCCAGCGCCCCCTATTGACCAGCCGCCACTGTTCCAACAGTGTTCGGGTACATAATCAACCATGGTGTATGAGAAGGTGGGGGGTACAGAGAAAGGTCAAAGCAGTGCAAATACTCATAACTAATTTGATATATACGTTCTGCAAAATTACTAAATGTAACTGTAGATGTAATATATGTTCTCATGATATGTTCTGAGATCAACATTCTCTCAACATTCTTATGATGTTATTTGTACTTCATGAACATTCCAAGAAGCGTTTTTGTAACCTTTAAAATAACATTCTAATCACAACATAAAAACATTTTAACGTTCTTAGAATATTAAAACATAAATGCTCAAGTAATGTTATATTCTCTGTGAACACAGTTAGTAGAAGGTTGTAAGAAATGTTTCTGTAACCTTTAACATTCTAATCAAGCGACCTGGACATTTAAACATTCTTAAAACATTAAAACAACATTATATACTGGGTGAACATACAGTTGAAATGTTATAAGAAACGTTTTTAAAACCTTTAACTAACGTTCTTATCATGACAAGAAAACTGCACATTTGAATATTTTAGAAACATTTCAAAATAACGTTCCCACAATGTTTTTATAATCTTATTTGCGACCCTTTTTACAAAGGATATTTAACCTACCATTCGCCTTATTTATCCTCATTTCTTTCTTTGTATGAAGGTTGGCTACATCTAGTTTCAGAACAATGTTGCGCATAATGCAATTGAAACAATTTATGTGTCACGAATCCGGGTCATGAGCTCACGCCCACTCACCACATTGTCTCTTGCACCGCTCTACAGCTGCACATCACCCATGGACTGCATTTCCCATCCACCATTGCACTAGTCACACAGCTGTCACCAATCACTCATTAGCACTCACTGTTTACACCCCGTACCTGGACTAATCACCTGCACAGGTGTTCCTCATTCACTGCCCTACTTAAGCAGCCTTCACACTCACGGCGATGCACAGGATGCTGTTGTGAAATATCTGAAGAATACAGGGGTGTATTATAGGATTTAGATAAAAGTGGAAGTAGAAAAGATAGAAGATAGAAGTAGGGAAAAGAAGGGAAGGGAGAAAGAAGGGAAAGGGAAGAAGAAAAGGAAAAGAAAATGAAAAAGAGAAAAGGAAGAAATTATTATTATTATTATTATTTTATCCTGATTTTTTTTTTTTTTTTTTTTTTAAGTAGAATCATTGAACTATAGGCTAATCCATGCTGCATACTCCGGTACAGTAGGTGGCGATATGCACCTGAAAAATCATGATTGCAATACGCCATAAAACCAATAAGAAGAAGAAACACTCACGGCGAAGTCTTCTGTAATGAGAGGGGTCAGTGGCGTTGAGATCCAAATGCAGCTTTAATAATATAAACAAGAGGAGATCAGACAGGCAAGGTTCGGTAACAATAACGGGTGTAACGTAGACAAGGCAGATTAATCAACAGGGGCAATGCAATGGTCGGGGCAGGCAGCAGACAGAGAGGATATCAAAAGGCAGGCAGCAAATGGTCAGAGTCGTTAAAAACAGTCCAGGTAATAAATAGGGAAACGCACTTGGGAAAACCGCTCGGAAATGTCAGACGGGGCTAAACAAGACTTTGCTGTGAGTGTGAAGGCTGCTTAAGTAGGGCAGTGAATGAGGAACACCTGTGCAGGTGATTAGTCCAGGTACGGGGTGTAAACAGTGAGTGCTAATGAGTGATTGGTGACAGCTGTGTGACTAGTGCAATGGTGGATGGGAAATGCAGTCCATGGATGATGTGCAGCTGTAGAGCGGTGCAAGAGACAATGTGGTGAGTGGGCGTGAGCTCATGACCCGGATTCGTGACATTATGTATGTGTTCATATAGCATGCTAAATGATTACCATACTAAGTTAACATATCCAGTATAAAAAAAATTGAATTTCGTACTTTTTTCGAGACAATTTCTTTTTTCGGGACAATGTTTTACTCTATAAAATTTTTCCGGAAATTGTATAGAGTAAAAAAAAAATTGTTTAACACCACAACTGAAAGATGGTTATACATTATATTTAATGTAACTCTCACAGTTATAAGAAATATATATGGATTATATTATATTCATAATACATAAAACGTTAGGATGTTTAAGGACACTTTTATAGTACGAATGTAAGCATGAATTGAAAGTAAAGATAAAAATTGACATTCAAAATGAAACCACACTGTCAGAAACCTTTTTCTTCTTTTAACCAACGCAGCCAGGATTCTGGGATATCAAAGACAGCTTCAAAAATCTTCCAATGAAGACATCACATTTGACAAGATGTTACATAAACACTGGAAGGGACGAGCCTTGATGCTTTCCTACCTTTGTATACATGCTTGAAAAAGCAGCACGATTTTGTACAGAGCCATTGAATTATTTGAGGATCCAAGTGCCTTCGGGCTGAAAAAGAGAAATGTGCTGTTCCATGTTACGAGACCTGCTATCCTCAGATTACTGAATTTAATTCTTCCTTTGATTCGATTATCAACTCACACATTCTTATACACACACACAAGTACATAAACATCAAATACTAGTTTTAGATCAGGAAAAAGACCTGAAAATGTAAGTGAAATCCACAATGAACCATTTAAAAATGAGTCTTTCTTCATTTAATGAAGGATACTGTGAGCAAAAACAAACAGCTTTTCAATTAAGGCCAGCAGGGGTGATGATAACGCAGCTCAGCCGGAGAAATCAGCACGAGCATGAATCTAGACAGCGCCCAGAAGACCTCAGAGGGCAAATAAAGCATATCATTAATCTGTGACTCTAGAAGTGTTGCTATGAGGCAGGGTCTTCTGTGCTTCATACTGAGATGCTGCAGCTAAAATAAATATATTACATAACACGCTTTTACATGCTAGAATAGACCTTTCATTGTTCTGTTTGGGAGTATATTATGGCCCCAGGGACACATGGAGGGGTCATTTCGGTTTTTGAACACAGGGCATAAGAAGACAAGACTGAAGCGGGATCAAAAGAGGAGTTAAAGGAGCTAAACCCTATAATTCATTCTGTGACTCTAGGAGTGTTTCTATGAGGCAGGGTCTTCTGTGCTTCATACTGAGATGCTGCAGCTAAAATAAATATATTACATAACACGCTTTTACATGCTAGAATAGACCTTGACATCTTGTAATGCATCATTCTAGACAGCATGCCATTAAAGTGCTGGAAAAGCATCAGTACTGGGATCGAGTGCGTGAACGTGTTTCTTGGTGTGTTTTGGTTGAGATTATTGCCTATATAAGCTACTGTATTAAATAAATCCTGATTGATTAATATAATATTATACTATGCAATGACCTAAAAAGGTCTTTAGATACTGAAGCAGACTTAAAATAAAAATTAGTGTAATGCATTAGAAAAATAACATATCAAACCAAGTGAAATCTGCAAACAATCAACGCTAGAGCTTTCTTCCGAACAAACGTAACTTTTTTGAGACATTTTACCAACTGCGCAGAGTGTTAAAAAGCTTTTAAGGTGGCATTTTCTAAATAATAATAAAAAAACAATCCTGAGACTATTCACAGCTATGTTGAGTGTTTTATTTATGCCACATATGAGTGCATTAGTGCCCCCCCCCCCCCCCCCCCCCCCCCGCTTTTCCAGAAGTGTTTTTTTCATCCATTTAGTCTAAAAGTTCAGAAGTTAGTAAGCTATGAAACAAGCCAACCAGTTTTGAGGTGAATCCTGGCATTACAGACTTTGATTTGAAGCAAAAACAGTATTTTAAAAAATCATAGAGAAATACTGTGAATGACAATTAAGAAGGCCGTGTAAATGAATCTGCATTGTTAATCCTTTTGATCTTTTCTTTTTTTTTATCACAAAAATCTAACCTTTCATTGGATAATAAGAATTTAAAATGGAGGGAAATATCATTATGAAATAAATGTTTTTCTCTAAAACACATTGGCCACAACTAACGGCACCCTTTTATTCAATACTTTTTGAAACCTCCATTTGCCAGTTTAACAGCTCTACATGTTCTCCTGTAATGCCTGATGAGGTTCGAGAACACCTGACACGAGATCAGAGACCATTCCTTCATCCAGAATCACTCCAGATCTTCAGATTCACAGCTTCTTCTCTTCATCTGACCATATAGAAGCCAGTCCCATTTGAAGTTCCAGTCGTGTCTGATAACTGAATATGCTGGAGTTTGTTTTTGGATGAGCTAGGATCATTTTTCTTGAAACCCTCCCAAACAACATGTGGTGATGTTGGTGCTGTTTGACCACTTCTTTAAAGGTTTTCTGACTCAGAGACTCAACTGTTTTCTGCAAATCTCCAGCTGTGGTCCTTGAAGAGTCTTTAGACACTCAATCTCTCCTCCTCGCCGTGCATTAGGACGATATAGACACGTCCTCCATTTTATGTTGATTGGAAATTATTATTGATTGCCCTGGTGGAGGAAATTGGAAATTTCACTGCTCTAGCTCTGTTCTTAAAGCCACTTCACTAATTTGTGAAGCTCAATTATCTTTTGCTGCACATCAGAAATATATTCTTTGGTTTTTCTCATTGTGATGATGATTAAGGGAATTTGGGCTTTGTTTTCTCTTATTTATATTTCTGTGAAGCAAGAAGTCATGGCTGGATAATTTCATATTCATAATCAACCTGCAGTGATCAAAATGGTGAATATGAATGGGAATATACTTCAGAGATATTTTACTCATAAGAATTTCTAGGGGTGCCAATACTTGTGTCCAACGTGTATTTGAGATGTATTTCATAATGAGATGTTCCCCCGTTTTCATTTGTTTACACACACAAATATTCAAGTGGTTTGGGAGTGAACTCAACTAGCATTCATTTGCACTTCTTCATAGCTCATTGCTAAAGAGATCATTTGGTCGTCTTTCCCCATGTAACCCATAATCACGTGAACAGAATTAGGCCACGGTATAATTTATATATTACATATAATATACAGTTCTAGTAGAACTAGATAGATAATGATTGCTTACAAATTGTAGTTATTTGAAAAATACATGACAATAATTGTCATTACTAATGTGATCATTATATATTTTAGGTAATATAATCAATATTTAATAAAACTAAGAATAATCAGGAGAATCGATAAATCATTTATAGTAATTGACATTATGTGAATAATATAAAAATCAATAAAAAAGTAACTGATTACGAGTATTTTAAAATGTAATCTAATCTGATTACCTAATCCAGATTACATGTAATCAGTTACTACCCAGCACTGATTTTATAATATATTATTATTATACATTTAGATATACTATAATATAGTACATAATACAATACATGTCAATATTATATCTTATGCATATTACATTTACATAAATGAGTACTAATTCAATAATAACAGCTTGTCTTTAAAGAAATATGTCTTTATGGCCAGTTTCATAGACAAGGTTTAGCCTAAACCAGGATTAGGCCATAGTTCAATTAAGACATTTGAGTAATTTTTATAAAAGTGACTTAGAAAAAAACAATACTGGGGTGCATCTTGAGACAAAACAAAGACACTGGCTTATTTTAAGATCAGTCAGTGCAAGTTTCTTTCAGTTAAAACAGCTCAGACTTACATTTTAGTCTAGGACTAGGCCCAAGCCTAGAGAGTATGTCTCTCAGTTTAACTTTGTAGGAAGTGTTTGATGAAATCGGGCTGAGGTTAGCCGCTGCTTGGGATTTTACTCACCCTGAACTTCCCTCAGGAAGATCTGCTATTGATTCTCACAGAGAGCAGTGTGTCCCATGCCCTTTCATTGATCTGTGGGAGTATATTATGGACACAAGGAACACATAGAGGGGTCATTTCGTTGTTTGAACACAGGGCATAAGAAGACAAGACTGAAGCGGGATCAAAAGAGGATGAAGAACACAAATGCCTTTGATGCTGATTGAAATATTTCAACTGCAAAATCAATTAAATGCATCTTGAAGTTATGTCATTAGTATGCATGTTGGGTTTGAACAAAACACGATGGAGACAGCAGTCTACTGTGAATCTCCCACTGACCAAATATTGACCAGGAAACTAGATGTTTAATGCATTAGATGAAAAAAATACAGTTAGCTGAGGATCATAATATGATAATAGCATAACACACAAATGTTGCCGGAAACCTCGCACATCTAAACCTCATGGCTTGCCGGAGTTACAGAGAGAATCCTATTTCTTCAGCATAAATAACGTACATTTCACTTACTGAATGACAGTATATTAGAGTCACCTTTATAAGGTGCTTTCCAGCAGATTTGTAGAAGGCCATTTATACGGTGGCTGAGAGAGCTCAACACGCTGCGGCTTCAGAAAACACATGCGAATAGAAAAAGCACCAGCAAATCAAGAAAACATCTTCATCAGTTTCACAGCAGGTGCTGCACATGCTCACAACACAAATAAAGACACGCACTGCTAATAATCACAACACAACCAAATACATTTTATTTGCAGCGTTTCTTTATTCGGTTGTGTTGTGAGCATTTCCAGCGCGTGTGTTGTAAAATTGATGAAGATGTTTTCTTGATTTGCAGGTGTTTTTTTTATTTGCAGCGCGTTGAGCTCTCTAGGCCACAGTTCATTTAAGCCACTAAATAAAATGTATATTTATATTAAAAATAAATATAAACGTAATCTCATATTTCTCACAATTCTTTTCTCGCAGTTGCGAGTTTAAATCTTGCAGTTCTGACTTTTCTCAGAATTGCTTGATATTAACTTTTTTTTATTATTATTATATGAACTTTTTTCTTGCAATTGCGAGTTTGTATCTCACAATATTGACAATTTTTTTCTTGCAATACTTTACTTGGACTTGTGAGATATAATCTCTCAATTGTGAGTTAAAACGTCAAATTCTTAAGGGAAGAAACTGATATTTCTGACTTTATAACTCACAATTGCATGTTATATAAAGTCAGAATTGGGAGATATAAACTCACAAGGAGAAAAAAGTCAGAGTTGTGAATTTATATCTCTTAATTCTGACTTAATTCCTTAGAAATGTGAGTTTATATCATGCAGATCTGACTTAATTCCTCAGAAATATGAGTTTATATCATGCAGATCTGACTTAATTCCTCAGAAATGTGAGTTTATATCATGCGGTTCTGACTTAATTCCTCAGAAATGTGAGTTTATATCATGCGGTTCTGACTTAATTCCTCAGAAATGTGAGTTTATATCATGCAGATCTGACTTAATTCCTCAGAAATGTGAGTTTATATCATGCAGATCTGTCTTAATTCCTCAGAAATGTGAGTTTATATCATTCAGATCTGACTTAATTCCTCAGAAATGTGAGTTTATATCATGCAGATCTGACTTAATTCCTCAGAAATGTGAGTTTATATCATGCGGTTCTGACTTAATTCCTCAGAAATGTGAGTTTATATCATGCAGATCTGACTTAATTCCTCAGAAATGTGAGTTTATATCATGCAGATCTGACTTAATTCCTCAGAAATGTGAGTTTATATCATGCGGTTCTGACTTAATTCCTCAGAAATGTGAGTTTATATCATGCAGATCTGACTTAATTCCTCAGAAATGTGAGTTTATATCATGCAGATCTGATTTAATTCCTCAGAAATGTGAGTTTATATCATGCAGATCTGTCTTAATTCCTCAGAAATGTGAGTTTATATCATGCAGATCTGATTTAATTCCTCAGAAATGTGAGTTTATATCATGCAGATCTGACTTAATTCCTCAGAAATGTGAGTTTATATCATGCAGTTCTGACTTAATTCCTCAGAAATGTGAGTTTATATCATGCAGATCTGACTTAATTCCTCAGAAATGTGAGTTTATATCATGCAGATCTGACTTAATTCCTCAGAAATGTGAGTTTATATCATGCAGATCTGACTTAATTCCTCAGAAATGTGAGTTTATATCACGCAGATCTGACTTAATTCCTCAGAAATGTGAGTTTATATCACGCAGATCTGACTTAATTCCTCAGAAATGTGAGTTTATATCACGCAGATCTGACTTAATTCACTCAGAAATGTGATGTTTATATCATGCAGATCTGACTTAATTCCTCAGAAATGTGAGTTTATATCATGCAGATCTGACTTAATTCCTCAGAAATGTGAGTTTATATCATGCAGTTCTGACTTAATTCCTCAGAATTGGGAGTTTATATCATGCAGTTCTGACTTCACAATGGCAAGTTTAGCCTACATCATGCAATTCTGGTAAAAAAGTCTCTATTAATTTCTCTATTCAGTGGCAGAAACAGGCTTCCGTTGATTTGTGATTTGTCTTCACTAAATGCATAATCTTCTTCAAGTCTGTCATGTTTCTGCAAACTCAAAGCTTCTCTGTTGTAGATGAAATGTAGCAACACTGCAGTATCTAATGGCTAAAAATAGTCCGTTAAAAACGGTACTTGTGATGCATGTATTTATCAACAATTTTCCCTCACAGTGACAGAAAAATAAAAAACTAATATATCAGGCAGCAGAAGGCAAAATCACACGGCTGTGCATCTGAAATCAGCTGAATATTGTAAGGGGTGTTGCAAAGAGATTTGTCTGGCGGTTTAGTATTAGATTCAGCAAAGCTCATAATCTGTTAAATTCAGAGAAGGGTAAGGTCATCTGCCATGTTCGTGAAGAGACAATTTACCCTCCCGCATCTTCTATCTGATTTGCATATATTCATTTGACACAAGAAACAAGCAGCTCTTGATTTTCTGTCAAGAGTCCAGTTTAAATGCTGTGCCTACTCTAATGCCAACGCAAGAGGTGCAACATTGCAATGTGTCAGGATTATACCAACTCGAATGAACACATTGTATTTTAAACCCAGTTCATTTAATGATTCATTGCACATTCAGAACAACACAACCTCATATACCCACAAGTGAAATCAAAAGTCTCAGCACAAACGTTCACAATGACAAACAGAATCAGCTTAATATTTCAGTCCGATCCTGTTGATGTATTTCCTCTGGGTTTGAATGAATGGGGAATAATGTAGATCACATCACAAACTAAACGTGTTCATTGATATGAGTCATTACTCTATATGAGTGAAATAACATGCATTTTCATCTGTCTACCGCAGAAACATACTCACTTGTGCTGTTTTAAACTCTTAAATAAATAAAGGGTACATTTGTGGTAAATGTTCACCCAAAAATATAAATGTGCTGAACATTGACTCACTCTCAGGCCATTAAAGATGTAGATGAGTTTGTTTGTTCATCAGATTTGGAGAAATGTAGCATTGCATCACTTGCTCAGAAATGGATGCTCTGCAGTGAATGGGTGCCGTCAGAATGAGAGTCCAAACAGCTGATAAAAACATCACAATAATCCACATGTAATCCAGTCCATCAGTTAACATCTTGAGAAGTTAAAAACTGTGTGCTTGTAAAAAACACATCCATCATTAAGATGTCTTGACTTCAAACCATACGAGTCCTCCATAATAATGCTTTCTCCAGTGAAAAAGTCGTCTCATCTCGATCAGGAGAGAGATATGCACAGATCAAGCACTGTTTACAAGCAAAAACAGTCCAAAACAGTGCATTTTAATGTGAGAGGATGGACTTTTCCACTTGAGGAAGCATTATCATGGATTATGTATATTGTCTTGAAGCGACGTTTTAATGTAAAAATGTCTTAGTGACAGATTTGTTTATTACAAACACTCAGTGCTTCACGTCACAAGATGTTAACTGATGGACTGGAGTGATGTGGATATTATCGTGATGTTTTTATCAGCTGGCACCCATTCACTGCAGAGCATTCATTGGTGAGCAATGATTGAATGCTAGATTTGTCCAAATCTGATGAAGAAACAAAGTCATCTATCTTGGATGGCCTGAGAATACACTTTCAGCAGATTTTAATTTCTGGGTGAACTATTCCTTTAAAAGTCTCCATCCGTTAAACACAGTATCGAATAATGCAAACCACATACTGTACGAATCCTGCAGTTCTTATATGTGCATTGCATTTACAGGTGGGACGCGGTACAAAAGTGCACCGACTTTGAGCATCACCAGGTAATACACACTTGTGATTATTGTGTATGCATATACAATCTGTTTTTTATTTAGAGGTCCGTCTAGACGCCATGAAATTGGTTTAGACTTTAATGTCATTGTACAAACAAGGCCAGTCCCTTTAGGAGTCACTTGAGGTTCACTGGATGGTTAATTGTGCATCTTGCTGCATGATTACACCGACGAGCCAATTAAGCCTAAGCAAAGAATAATCATGTCATCGTATGCGCTGAGAGCTCTGTTGTGTTGCACTAATAGGCTCGCCGAGCCTGCAGGAAATCATTTCAGAGCCGATATTTTTTCAAGAGCTCCGACTGCCACATGTTCTTCCTCTCTGGAAAGCGCTCTGGAATTTGAATCCGCCGGAAGTCCTGGATGCATTTCTTCAGCTCCTGCTCCGGAGTCAGCTTCTCTTTGGCCGGTTTCCTCTTTCCCGCCATGGCGTCACGTGGCCCGGCGGTTCGAACGCGGAGCAGATCAGTCCTCCTGGGAATCGGAGTCGGACCCTTTTTCACCGGCCGGTCCAGAGTCTGGATGTTGGGCTGGCGGGTGACGGGACGCGCGATGACCGTTTCCTGCGGAGAGCTGGCTTCCGATTGGGTCTCGGAACAGGAAGTGGAGAGCTCGTTGAAGGAAGTGCCGCTTTCACCCTCGTGCTCGCTCTTGTGGCTTTTGCAGCAGCAGTCGCAGTGAGAAGACGACCATCCGGATGGGCCACCTTAAAAACACAAGCCACAGATGTCATCAAAGCACATACAGCTGAAACATAACACTGGGAGTCATTTCAGAAGTCAGTGTGATTTTATCGTTAGTATCAGTTAGCAGAATGATCCGTTCAGGAATCAGGACACGTAAAACCTGATAACAAAGGAGAAAGAACTGAGGTGAACAAAGATATCATTCATTTCCGTTTATAATACAGCACTTCAACCAACACAAATGCTCCTCTAATGTCACGGGTGTTTCTCATTTTACACAGTCGATGCTTAAATAGTCCATTTAAAATGCTCAAAAGCCAATTAAACTCACAAACTTGGAAATCAAAAAGCATCACGTGCACACGATGAAATGCATTAATATGCACGAGTGTGAGCCAGTCGCTTGGCATTGAGCAGGTTGACCTTATCAAAGACATAAAGAATCCACATTTAAATCACCGTTTGAACTGTATATATCGATCTGTTTTGTGTTTTGGACAAAGAACTGCTAAAACCACAAAGGGCCGAGTCCTTGTCTCAAAAGGACAATAGCGTGCATCAATCGCTTTTGTTATCTGATGGATATGTGCATGCATCAAAACAGAGAAATCTCCAAACATCAAAGTATTCGCTGAATGCATACCTTTAAATGCATTTATGCATGCATTTTTGTATAATCCTTAAATGCGACAGAGGTGGAGAATCTGAGCTCTGAAAAAGAGTAGTGAGCATGCTTTCTGTTTAAAACTACATTGTCTGAAAATCCAACTTTGAAGCACTTTGTGAAACTGTGAATGGATGACATCCCGATCACCTTCACAGGCAGACCGCAGATTAACCTCGAGCTATTCTGTTTCCTGGCAGAACTGCCTCGGCCCTCCAGCGCAGGTGTCTCCTTCAGTTCATGGACACAACTCACCTCCCACGATCAAGAACTCTGTGAACGAGTCCGGGTCATGTTTCATGTCAAGGTCAAGGCAAACATCATATAAGAAAATAAGACTTCTTTTAGGACCATTACAATTATCATTATTACTGTGATGCATAAATACATACAAAATATTTAAATAGCAAATAATTTATACAACATAGACATATATTTAGTTATGACCATTCAATTATCTTTAGTCTAATAAATAAATAAATATAAAAACTTTATATGTCATAGTATTTCAAATGAATCATTAGTTAAGACCATTAAAATGATCTTTATTGTAATGATAAAATAAAATATTTATGAATTTCTAAACCATGGTAAAGGGTCCTTTATTGAGCATAAAAAATATCATTCTCATTCTCTGTAATGCATAATGTAAATAAATAAATGCATAAAGAAAAAAAGTATAATTTAAACAGTTAAGACCATGAAAATGATCTGTTTTGTGATGCAAAAAGAAAATAGATTTTCACTAAATAAATAACTTATATAAATAAATGCAAGTAGTGAAGATGTTATATGTTTTGGTATTAAAAGGAATCATAGTTAAATCCATTAAAATGATCTTTATTGTAATGAAAAAAATAAAATAAAATGTAAATAAACGGTTACGCGTTTACATTTTTAAAAATTCTCATTAATGCAAAATGTAAATAAATAAATGCATGCATAAATAAAAACATAGTAAAGCATTTAAACACTATGGTAAAATGAAGCATTAGTTAAGACCATTAAAATAATTTTTATTGTAATGCAAAAATAAAATGTAAATAAATACGCACCATTATATTAAAAATTGATATTTTTAAGACCATTAAAATTCTAAATATTGAAATGTGAAAGTAAATAAATACATGCATGAATAAAAAAATGTTTTTTTACATTGTGCGTTAAATTAAAGCACAGTTAATATATTTACTATTCTAATAAATAAATAAATAGTAAAGCTTTTATAGATTGTGGTGTTGCTTGTTTTACTTGTTTTGATTTGACTGATTTTGACACTGCATTTACTGATTTAGATTTTTTTTTTTTAACATCAATTGTTTTTATTTTACAGTAATGAGAATTTATATTGCTTAAAATATGATAGTTTGGTTTAAATAATTTATCTAATTTGATTATTTGATCATTTTTGGTTATTTGATCAATAACTTCTTAATGCATATTTGAATGAAATTTCTCATGTAAATTGTTCTTATAATTTGGGTGATGAAATATGACCTGGACATTACATTGAGAGACTCACCCATCACCCAAATCAAAGGATGATCTTTCATATTTATATGTGTGTATATAATCGCTGCTGTGCTTTCTCAGTCCAATCGCAGCTGTGCTTTCCAGAACATAAAACACCATATAGCTTGACAGAGGCTCGATAAAATACATCCGACGCCTTCTCCCCAGGGGTCACCGTATCTCCAGCTTCCTATTATTGGTGTTTCTCATGTATAGAATTTCAACCCTTTTCCCATCAGCTTGACATACTATTAAAAACATGATCTCCAGTGAGACGTCATCTACATTGAGGGATGCTATTTTACATCTGAGTATTGTTATTAGCTAAACACGACTCTCAGAAGCATTCATTTGTGTTCATTGTGCCTCTGAAGCTGCTAATTTATCCTGATTAATAACCAAATCATTCAGCTGAGCTGCAAATACATTTTACTGAATGCAATAACAGGCTAATTGAAGGCGGTGTGATTGCTTTGGCTTTCTAATGGGAATCCATGAATCTGACACCAGAATAAGCAGAACATTTCCCTGCATAACAATTAAAGCAGGTTCTCCTCTCGGTCCATCTCTCATCTTCACTTTCCCTGCAGCATGTGAAGGATGAATAGAAAGGCTTTTACTGAAGGATTGTTTCTAAATGGATGTGCAGTCTCAAGAAGCATGGCGAGCAACAATGCCATAAAAAACTACATAATTTCCACCTTTTATTCTACTAAATAAAACACATCAGTAATACCCCACTCAAGACTTGAACCTTTTATGTGTCTTGACTAAAAGACGACCGCTAACAAGTGGCTAAATAGAGGTTATGAAGGACATTAAATGTCCTCATGTAGAGTCTGATTTTACAGCCTTGGTGTGTTTCAAACTTGTGCTCTTGGAAACTCAAACTTTCCAACTTGTAGATTGCAAATAATGATTGAAAGAGTGAGTTGTTGGAAGCTTAGTGATGGAGAAGTTAAAGCAACGACTATAGAAATACTGAGACTCACATTACTATGAATGGGAGAAAATGCAATGCTTTTTGGCAGAATAAGTCCCGCCTTCTAAATGAAAGAGCCAATCACCAGTTGGCGAAGTCGTTGCATCACTGCAGCTGCCAAACAGTCAGTGTTATTTACAACATTATTACCCGTAATCCAGAGCCTCAGGCAAACGGTTCGGAGTGATGTCCGGAGTGAATGAATTGTTCTTTTGAACCGGTTCTTTTTGGTGAAATAGTTGAACCAGTTCACTAAATCGGACTGAAGCGTCTAATACAGTTCACGGCTCCAGCAGCACAGTTACTCCATCAAAACTCACTTTCAGACGCCTCACAGTCACTCAGACTCGAATTGAGCTTTGATAATATAATTGCGTATACGTGACACCATTGCATGATTACGTAATCAAACTAGTGAATTGAACCAGTTCATAGAAACGAACTGTTCGAAAGAGCCAGTTCACAAAAAAAGAAGGCTCTGGATTACAGATAATGTTAATAATGTAGTAAATCATTTTCAGTGTCTTGCACAGACTGATCATTTCACTTCATAAGACCTCAATAGATGGTTAGGAGTGGCGGTTATTAGTTTAGTGCTCCTTGATATGTTTTTGCTCTCTCCTCACTTCTCACTGGAGCTTACTGTACATCATCCGCTGGAACGCCAGTCTCTCGTGAGCACGCGTACGACAGGTAGCAGGAGCTAAAGATTAGGGTTTATAACGTTTTAAATGTGGATATTTTTCTTACAAAACTGCATCGCTTCACTTCAGAAGGCCTCCCGGAGCTGTGAGAGACACTTTTTTGTGATGGATGGAAACACTCAGCCAGCATTCACTGCCATTATAAAGCTTGGAAATGTTTTATATAACTCTAATTGTATTCGTCTGAAAGAAGAAAGTCATATACACAGAACGGCTTGAGGGTGAGTAAATCATGGGGTCATTTTCATTTTTGGGTGAACTATCTCTTTAACTTCAGGTTTGGTCTACAAAAATAAGCCGACTATTTCCCTGTATATCAATTAAAGCAGGTTCTCCTGTTTCCTCTGCACCCGCTTCTCTCTGTCCATCTCTCATCTCTGTTTCTCTGCAGCATATGAAGGGTAACTAGAAAGGCTTTTATTGAATGATTGTTTTAAAATGGATGGTGCAGCCTGATGGGACCACAAGTCAAGAAGCGAGGCGAGCAACTATAACGCTTGCCATAAAACTAAATAAGCTGGGCTGGAACTGCTCCTCGACTTGCTGTTGTCCTCAGACGGCACACTTATAAGGAAACTCAGGTTTCCCAGAGTCAGACTGTAAAGATCTGCACTCCACGATCATTGCTTATTGGTATTACTGTAAGCGGTAAATATCAAATGGCCTTGGTCAGCAGGACATTAGGCTAATCTGGTGCCGTTTACCATTAGTACTCACCAAGCTTATGGCTGCAGTTTCTATCAGACAAGAAATTGATTGCATTTTGCTGTATCTACCCCTTCCTCTGTCTTCTGATCTCCGAGCGACTACAGAGCTGCGTAGATGGCTGCACGGATCATATTGCAGGCCCATTACGGTTGGGGCTTGTCTGCAGAGCTAAATCAGTTACCGTATGTGAGTGCCTTCTCATGAATTACACAAGCCTGAGAGTTGCATTTGGCTCTGGCTCGAGCGAAGACAATCTCATCACAAGGGGCAACCACCCACCAGCGTTACCCACAATGCATTGCGTCTAAATGCCTGAGAGTGCTTCAGATCGCAATTCTCCTGAGCGGCGTGCTCGGCGTAATGTGTTTGCTAGCTCAGACAGCGATCCTAAAAATAGTGTGACGCACATCTATGCATTTTTAATTAACACTCAATCTCCTAATGCTCACATGAAGCAGCTGATGCTAATATGGGTAAATCACATGGGCGGCAACTAATGTATTTGTGTTTATGACCTGCAGTCATAATGCTTCCGGCGTATCTGTGCATTAAAGTTTGCAGAGATGCTTAACTGCTCAGCACTATGGTATTAATTATGGA